>JAAEAF010005213.1:0-68615 GCA_011037195.1 Triatoma infestans
TGTAGTGTATTTGTATTTTGTTTCTGCAATAAATGAGAATGTCTTTATTTTGAAAAATAACATTTTTTTGCAGATAATAGTAGTTGACATATGTTTTATAAGCATTACCTCTTTAATATATCTCCTATATTTTGATGCAGGGCATAACTTTGAAATGTGGCTCATGTCATCTCTCCTAGCTTTACCCTAGTATTTGGTTTTGTTAAATTTTATTGGCGTCTTCTGGATTATAATGTAAATATACATTCAAATGATTAATCTGCCAAAATTATCCCACCGCCTGTTTATTAATTTAAAAAATCAATTTTATAAAATTGTACTAACTGAGAGGGAAGGGATTAGCTCAGTGGTAGCACGCTGGACTAGCAAAGCGGAGATCGCGGGTTCGAATCCAGCATGCTGCCTTAAATTTTCTTTTCCTAGAAGCCTCTTACCGCTCACTGTCCGGTGGTGGGCAGTGTTGTATGTAGCGCGAGAACACTGTCCGGAGGTCGGCAGTGCACTGAAAAGGCTCCGGAGTCCAATGACCATAGATGTTGGCCGCGCCTTAATAAAAAATAATAAAAAAAAAACTAACTGCAATAAGACAAAGTTGTGTTGAGTGTTTTGTGCAAAATTTTGTTTACTTAGTGAGTGTTTAAAAACAAACACTTTTAGAATATCTGGCATCACTGCAACACTTTCTTTAACAAATAATGAGAAGAATAAGGAAAATCTGATGAAGGAACTTAAAGAGGAGATAGATTAATAATTCCTAATAAAAAATAGTTAATAATTAATAAAAAAAGGTAACAAGTCAATGAACTGTTAAAAAACCAAACTGTATATCTCATCATTTCATCAATAATAAACTTTGGAATTTGGGCTATAAAAAATAAAAGGGAGGGTAATGACCCGGAAAGAATATAATAAAAAGCAAATGAAAAGCTGCAGAGTTGTTGAAAGTAACAAAAAAAAACAAAATTAAAGGTGAGGCACATGGCATCTGTTAAGTGAATTCACTTGTGAAATCTATGTCGAATATATGACGTGAAACAATCACACAACTTTCTCTATCTGCATTCTCGCTGTTGTTGTACGGGGGGGGGGGATTGGGAATTTTTACTAAATGTCTAGTACCCATTGTTCCACACATAATGTTGGTTGCACAGCACTAAACAAGGCTTTACAATGGGGGCAAAAAGTCTAAAGACTCAGCTGAAAACAAAAATACTTTAATCTTATTTATATTTTTTCACCAGTTGTTCTTCCGTTTATGTCATATTCGATCGAGAAAAGTATCACAGATCAGCGGCTATTATAAAAGAGAGGAAGTTGAGTGAGGCAAAAAACGGAAGTACTACAATACCAAAAACAAGAGGGATGGAAAATATAAAGTTTGGACCGGAAGTTAATAGTAGAAACTCTCCTTCACTCCCTTATGGCAAAATAATAATAGGTAGTACAACTGACCCTTTACTGTGGAGACCCTTCCGCTATGATGTGATGAATAGACTCACGTCACTCCCTGAAATATAATAAAAAGGAAACAAAACAAAAAGGCACCCTATTTTGTATATTACATTATGTAATACCCAAAAAATATGGGAATGAATTTTCGAACTCATAACTATAAAAAAATTATAGTTACTATACTAAAAACTATAATATAAAAAAAAAAAATTATCAAATCATAATTAAACAAAAACGAAAAAAAAAAACGACCTTCTATTTAGGTTATCTGAAGTGGTGCATAGTTTAAGTGAATTCATGCTGAACGGTACTAATTTAAACTGAAAGTTTTCTTCTTTTTTTTAGCAATATTTCCGAAAAACAGCTCCGTATTACACTTATTATTCTTACAAGATAAATAATTTATTTGAAACATTTTGTTACGAGAAAATTGTGGCAGTTCTATTAGAGAAGATATTCAGTAACTATTTCTGATTATACTTCATTACAATAGTGTCTATTCCTGTTGATCGTTGATCTCGTATACAGAACGAAACGCAAATAAATGTGGTGTATAAATTCCAAGTTTAAACGAAATTACTCTAAAGAATTCCGAGAACTGCTACAAGAGAAGAAAAGTGTATGAAAGTTTTTAATGGCAAACACTTTTTAACAATCATTACCCACAATTTTCATCAATAAATAATCAAGATGTCGAAGGATAAAAATAAAACTTACAAGATAATAGATTAAATATGTTCTAAAATAATTAGAATAGAAACTTCAAATTACAAAAATTATTATTACATAACAAATTAAAATAAGAATTATTATGCAAGCTACAAATAGGTTCAAGGTAATATAAATAAAAAAAAAAATAAAATACTTTTGAAGTTTTTATAAGATGCTTTCTGTTATCCTTAATTGTACATCTAATTAACTGATTGTTTTATGAAAAGACTGATTATTATCTATTTCAAAATCTTATTTTTATTATGAGCATATTTTGTGATGCTAGCATGAAGGACATTAACATTTGAATTATTTTGTGTTTTTTTTTTCTGCAATCGTGTAATAACTATGACAATAATTAAATCGAAAGTAGTGACTGAAGTTATACTTTTAATCACAAATGACAAAAAAAAATAAAAACCCATTATTTATACCTCACAAGTAATACAAATTAATATTATTCAACTCTAACCAGCCCGGTATCTAGCGGCAATAAGCGAAAACCAGATCAAAACAAATCCTAGATACAGCAGATTTGAGGTTATACCAAATGGAGCAGGTTATAAAGAGAGAGGGAGTATTTGATTCGAATTAAAATCTCAGTATTTGCACTTTTTCATAATTTTTTTTTTTATATTCAAATAAGTTGAATGGGGGTGAATACTCCGTTCTGTGGTCCAGAACCTGTCCTAGGGATAACCAAAGAGACAGTAGTGCATCTCTATAATGGGAGAGAGAAGGAGAGAGAAATTAGAGAGCATGGGTTTTAAGATGAAACAAACTAGAATAAATGCTGAACACTAATAATGGTAGAACGCACAAACTGCAAGGACTTTACAAGTATATAGAAGTTTGATAGCGAAAGATATATAAAGAGATAGACTGGTTGAAATGGTTGGAGGTTGCTGACTTGTTGTGAACTGGTCATAAATTGTTGTAAAACTGTACTCTTGTAGGGCTAGCTCGGCTGTATAAATATAGAGTTCCTACCCTAGTCTGGCCTAGGTAGCGAGTACTAACTAGATGGTCAATTTTGTGTTTCTCTCTGCTCTTCGGTTCCTATTAAATCTCTGACTAGCTCTGAAGACTGCACGATATAATCTGGATACTAAGTTCAAGAGCCGAACACAGCAAGATGATGATGTCAAAGCTGTGTAAGAATAGAAATAAAGAGACCCTCTGCTAAGGGTCCAGATTAATCTGTTGGCAGGCAGGCCTTTTCTCGGGGCTATTAGAATCAAAAAACACCCTACACATCGTGGGTATTAATTAATTCAGGAGGAGGAGAAAACAGCATCGCACCTGTAGTTTGTCTGTGTTGCAATCGTTAAATTGCGCTATGAGGTGTTTGGCACCAGAGATGATAATAGCGCAAAAAGAGCTGGTTGGGAAAGCCCTCAACCTCATGAATAGTCGAGGTATCTCATACTAGATCTACAGGAGTAGGCACAATAAGGCCTCTACTGGCTGCAGTGCCTGGGAATTGCATGGATCAATTTAATCTAATCTAAGAACCAATATAATACGATTGTACAAAAAATTTAATATTCAAAATGTAAGTAAAGCATTTTTTCATTCTCGTTCAGTTGTCACACTGCGCTCGTGTGGGCAATGCTTGAACTAAAATGCCATTACTTTACTTCACAGAGTGAAAATTAACTATTTTTATGACCTGATAATGCCGATTCTACAATTCTGCATAAAAGCATTGTTAGAATTTCAATTTTGAAGAAACTAGTTAACTGAAAGTACGACATATAAATCTTTTTTTGTTAAAAAAATTGATTTTTAATGACTTTTGGGATAGCTAGATTTAACGTTACGATTTATTTATGGTTGTCTCTAAATACACATCAGGGAGGGAATAGGTAAGTGGTTAGCGTACTGGACTCCCACGCGGAGGACTGTGTTCGAATCCAGTTGTGCTGCCCTTAGATTTTTCTTCCTAGGAGCCTCTACACCTCACTGTCCGGTGTTGTCTGTAACGAGAGAACACTGACCTGAGGCCGGTAGTGCACTGAGGCGATAGATGTTGACGCGCCTTCAATTAAAAAAAAATACACATCCAGCATTTCTGACAGTAGCACTATCAAAGCGCGGTCTGCGGAACCTTAGCCAGCCATATTCAGCTTCATGCATTTTTTAGTGCCAATATTTGTGTATTTAATGTACGGGTTTTCCACACTATATATAGAGATGCATATTCACAGCAGTAAAAGAAAGTAATAAAAAAGAAATTACAAGATACAATTTTCTTAACACAGTGGTCCCCCCTAAATAACCCACCAGTAACAGTATGACCTTAGTTATCTTAAAATGGGTCTGATTGAAAGGGACAATCTTCCTCTTTGTTTCTAATTTATTTCTATTAAAGTTGAGTTGAATAGGTTTTTATAAACTACCCTATTATAGGCGCCAACTTGTCTCTTACTACTACGCCTGCCTCCATTAATATCAACTCAATTTAACAACTATTATATCAAATCCTTATAATAACAATCTATTTATTTATTTTTATCTTCAAACATTATTTTCATACAAGTTGGCCTCAAGTTATGTATGTAATCGTGACTTCAGATTTCGAATCTTATATGCCGAACATGGGTATAATCTGTAATAACAAATATTATTTTTAAAACAGGCCTTTTTTTTTGCAAACCCAAGGTTACAAACTATCCAATAAGAAAAATGAAACAAATATATTAAATACTTGTTAAATACGAATTGAAAAACATTCCGGCAAGTTTAATTTATATTAGAAATGAATAGCCCAATTACAAAATGGTTTTTCCTAATTTTAATCAGTTCCAGAAAAGGCGATTCTTTCTTAAAATTCAAGTTCTATCTACAATTTATTAATATAATTATACATAAAAATATATTCTTTTAATTGTAATGGTACCGCAAAGATAATGCAACCACAGCAGAGAGAAGAGAGGCCCTCTCTGGTTAACAGAGACTACTCTCTGACTTAGGCAGGCTAGAGTGGGAGAACCTGTGTATATAAGCCAGTGGAAATCTAACTAAAGGAATCTATCAGATACAACCATACAACTGTACATCGCAGCGTGTCATATCTTTACTCTCACCATTCATTCTATCATTTTCACTATGAAGTCCAGTGCAGTTAGTGTAAATTTAGCTACATTATATTAGTGTCTTCATATCTTGTTCATTTAATCAAACCTAATTTCTCTCCTCAACAACTCCATTATACTAATTATTATTAAAAATTTTAATATACATATATAGTATATTGGGCGTAGGTACCCTTTAAACTGCATTTCAGTATGTGGACCGTTCCATACAAGTGTTGAACATTAAAAAATTAAATATCTGGTGTTTTATCTGTCGTACCATGCATACTGACTTTGTTACTGAACAGTTTTGGATTTTCATTCATCGTCAGAGCAAATTCACCAAGTTCGTCTCTCTAGACGAACTCTCTAGTTCACTTCAACATAATGTTTCTGTTACACTCACACTTGTGGGCTGTATAAAATATTAGATGTTATCCAGCATTGCGGACCCACCTATATATTCTGTGTGATAATTTGAAAAGAATTTCAATACATTGAATTTTAAGAAAATTGAATGTTTCACTTTTTTTTTTGCACTATAGGTTTATCAAAATTATGTCAGTAGCTGTGAAATTGTTGTTGGGATATTCCAATAAAAAATTTAAAAAAAAATCACCCATAATTTCTTCTACTTAAGCCCTAACTTCAAGAAGATTCAGGATCGAAACGCTCCTCGATATATCATGATTTCAACGGGGAAACCGTTAGTTCTAAAAACAAAAAAAACTAAGCAAAGATATTAAAATCATTTCCTTAATGATGTTCCTGATGACAATGGAATTACCGAAACTAGAAAGCAAATTGATTATATTTAATTCATTGATTGCATCTCGCCTAAACTTTATAATATGAACAACAATTTCGTTGAGTTATTAGAAAACCTTTTACATTCCACCATCTTCTCCGGCTATAGAATAAGATTCAAGGCTAGTTATCAACTTTAATCATCATTCCATATGGTCAAACGAATGCAAGTTATGTCCGCCTTAAATCATCATGTACCCCACAATTCTCAGAAACTTAGCTGGGGTGACTGGACCATCTATTACAGATTTTCTTTACCCAAACGGATCTAGAAGTTTATTTAAAAATCAAAGCGAGTTCATTAGTGGAGGGGGGGACTTAGTTTATTTCTAACATGACTTTCATTTGTTAAAAGTTTATTACATTCGGCAAATTGTACATAATCAAATTAAACTATTTACAAATGCCTCTGGCATCTACGAGTATCTCATTAGAGATTAAAGCACTGCGCACGTGTTAAATTTCAGAGTTAAGTTTTCATCGGAAAGACATGTTTTGAGGTTTCCTTAGTGGGGAAAAATGTTTTTTAGCGAATGGGTGTATGTGTAAACAAAAGGAAAACATCGCAGATAGGACTTGATATTCCGGTTAGAACTACTTCCGTCTCCGAAGGTTTCTGTCAAAACCTTCTCCTCATGTTTTTTTTTACTTGTGGGAATATTCTCAAAAATAACTTTATTCTTTAAATTACACAAATAAAGACTTATAACTTTTGTTTATAACCTTTTCTAGGAAAATTGGTTTTTCTTGAGGGATCTTGGGAAGCTACATCAAGCAGCTTTCCCTGTCTAGTGCAACTCGAGTGCAACGTACGGTTCTACCAACTACTTGTAAATAAATAAATTACTATATTACAAAGTTGTACCCTAATAAAAACCGTACAATACTACGTATTATAAAATAACGTAGGATTTATTTCATAGCCATGAACGTCTTATTCGGCTACTATAATTGTTAAAATAGTGAATTAAGTCCCAAACTAGTAAGTATAATTTCGGGGAATAAATTAAAAAAAAAAAAAAATCTGGTGTGAAACACTCACACAACTTTCTCTTACTCCAGTTCTCAAAATTATAATTGACAAATGTTTTAGTTTGTGTACCAAATTTAACGAAATTCGTCAAAAATTGAAAAAACTGTTCAGTAAAAGCGCACTTCTGGTTTACTAATTTTCTTGAAACACGGAATTTTGGCCATCTATTTATTTCTAATTAAGTTTGTCTGGATGATAGAATTGTGTAATCTAGCATCCAATTATACTTTATCAACTATGATAGCACTTTAGAGAAAAACATAACCCCACCCCTCTCTCCTAAAAGTGCCCTTAAATGAATTTCCAGAGAAATGTTTTAAATAAAAGATGTAGATATTTGCATGTTTAGTTTATATACAAAGTTTCAAGAAAATTGTTGGAGCGATTTTTGAGAAAATCACGAAAAAGTGAAGAAATCATTTAATAAAGTGTTAAAATAAACGCACTTCCGGTTATCCGATTTTTTCAAACTAGGAATTTCAACAACATGTTTAATTCTAATTAACATTATTAAGAAGGCAGAATTGTCTTAAACTGAAATAGCACTTTAGAGGAAAACCTATCCCCCACCCCTTTCCCAAAAGTGCCCTTAAATGAATTTTCCCGGAGAAATGTTTCAAATAAAAAGTTGTAGCTCTTTGTATATGTAGTTGATATTAACAAGTTTAAAGAAAATCGTCGGAGCCATTTTTGAGAAAATCGCAAAAACATAAAAAAAAAATGCTAGTAAAGTAGTACTTCCGGTTGAGGAATTTTGACAGATAACGTACTGTCAGATTTCATGGTGATACCTAAACGGAATATTGAGGTTCAACTTTCTACAGTTTTTCGTTTTTAAGCTATGCTGTTCACATACATAATACATACACACCCACATACACACACAGACCATTTGCTGAAAATCACTTTTTTGGACTCAGGGGACCTCAAAACGGATATTTCCGGTGAAAACTCGATATCGAAAATTTGACACGATTACAATATTTCCTCTTACTAGAGTAATAAAAATTTATTCTTTGTCCTACTGCCTAATATAATCTCTTAATTAAGAAAATTAATACGTTTTAGACGAATCGATAAAGACGATATGATAATTTTGAATTAAATGATTTATGAGTTACAATAAATAGATTAACATTTCCGTTAAAAACACTATGACATTATATGACGAAAAAAAAAAATAGCGTGCCTATATTTCCGGTGAAAACTCATTAGGAAAATTTGACACGAACACACCACTACTTCCTTTTATAGAAATAAGAGAAAGTCAAACAAACAGTAGATAAATTATGGGCGTACAGTGAATAATAATAAGTGTAACTAAATAAGGTTACGTAATATTTATAGTTCTTTAATCACTGAAAATATCACAATGAATTATTAATCATTTTAATTCAGATTAAATTTGATATTTATAATTAAGTGAACATGTTAATGAAAACTAACTCAAATAAATCAAAGCATAAAGGTGCTTTTTGGTATTATGTTACCTAATTATTATCTAAAATTAGATGACAAAGCTAGGAGTCTATATAGGTGGGCCGAAATTACTGTGTCGAGTTGCTATTTATTAAGTTCATAATACTCGCAGTATCTCAGTTATTTGATTGATGCTGGGTGAGGGAATAATGTCAGATATTAGCAGAAGAATTTATAATTAGGTATGTGATGTCATATAGGTAATTCAAAATATTTCTATCTTTTCAACACTGAAGCAAATAATCTGGAAATGAAACACACTACACTACATTTGTTTTATGGTAATTATTACAAATTTTATTAATTCTAATAAAAGCACCACGATAATTGAATGATAAAAGGCACGGACCGCTAAGATGAGGTGTATTGCGGTATTGTGTTGAATTTCCGGTCTTAGCATTTGGTGGGAGGGGGATGATTTTTGGGGAAATGAAAAAATCCGGGAAGTATGTTTGGGGTACACATTTGACATCTGACTTTATCGATAATTAAGTGAAATTCCTCCACGATGTAAAAAAAAAAAGAAAAAAAAAAAAGGAATATGTACCAGTGTAAAGAGGATTATACATACGTAATGGACGTTTTCTCTGATGTTTGAACTTATTTAATTGGTTTTACGTTAAGCACATATTAATCTATTTAGTTACCTAGTTTAATTTGGTTTTTAATTTTAGTATCTACTTCTTCTGTAAGCTGCATGAAAAAGATTTTTTCAATCTTCAGGCATTTTTTATTTTTAAAATTTAAATTTCTTGGCAAAATTTTAAATTTGAGGGAATTTCAGTTTCGGAATGGGGGATTTAAAACATCGCATCTGGCAACTCTGGTATTAGTATGAGTTAGCATTTTTCACTATACCTTAGTTTATTCACCAACTTTACTATAGGTTTATAGGTGGAAGTTATTGGGTTCTATGACAAAGATTTCCCTGAATGCATAGAGTGCATTTTATGGAGCGCCCATTGACAGCCATAGCATAACGTAACATATTTAAAGTTGATTTCCCGCAGAACCTGCCTAAAATCCATTTTATCTGGAAAATGATTCAAATAAAAGTTTAAGCCAATCCATTTATGTGAATAGTTTAGTATGCGAAAATTAAATTTTCCAGACATTTTCAAGATAATCGTGCACAACAAAAAAAATAAGGAAGTCGAACTTCCGGTTGACCGATTTTCTTCGAAACCTTACTGCATGATACATGCACGCTACTTTACGTAAGTGGAATATCATGTTTGACCTTGCTGAGTATACTTCATTTTTCACACAAAGGAATATAAAACACACATAGAAAGAATATAAATATATATATGTTTTCACCAAAACATATAGGGGGTCCCCCTAATGTGTATTTCCGGTGAAAATTCAATTTCTCAAGTAAGAAAATTTTATCCGCTCATAATACTTCCTCTTACAGTAATAAGAGAAAGCAAAACTCTCAAATTCTGATATCTGATAGTAGTCATTAAGTTACTAAGTTCTACAATTTATTTTATCGTCTATAATGTCACAAAAACTGGTCTAACCAACACTGGAATAATTCCATGGAGTCCAATAGTCTCATGAGATGAATTTAATATTACTAAGTGATTATAATAATTATTTTTTTGAAAAAAATCAAATGATAACAATATTAGAGTTTATACAAATATATTTTTTATTGAGCTGTTACGCATTTTTTATTATTAACTAACAGTAAACAAACAGTATGTCATCCATCTTTTTTTGTTTCTAAATTTGTAATTAAAAGGATAAAAAGGAATATAATGTTAACGAAAATTGTAATGTAAATTATTATACGTATTACTTTTGTAAAATGGAACATGTAGATATATGTACTTTCTTTTCAAGGTTACCTTTGCGGGGAAAAATAGTACGTCATAACTGTGAACGACAACATTAATCAATCTAAAGTCCATTATTTGCGACAAAAAAATGTTTGAAATAAAAATAATAGCTTTAGAAGATCTATCAAATAATCAAATTAAAATACGTAGAACTGGAATAAACTTAACTTGTACTTCCGGTTCACACATAACAGGAGAACTATAAAAATTCCTGAAGATATCTATGCGGAATTAATATTGTATGATTAATCGGCAATACCTCTTCCCTTAGAATCTTATGAAAGAAACATATCCTACCTAGTTACTTGAATTGACACAGCAAATCGGGATCATACAATAAAATTTTGAAAAAAAAAATGACAAATGAATGTAGGCAAAAAACTTCAAGCAACTCGATGAATATTGTTTAGTTTTGTAATTTTTTTTTTTTTCAAATACTAAAAACATCTTCTAGACAAGAGTATTTACAATGGCTTCCCAAAGTCCAGGAAAAGTTAATTATGAAGCCAAATAAAGGGAGAAGTCCTTTAATAAATGTGAATGAGATCTGATTAATTATTTATTTAATTAAATAAATGAGATCTTGATCTCCTTTTATCATGATATTTATGTGTTTTTTTCTATTCTAATTATTCAAATTTATATAAATACATTAAACAATTCCTGTAACTATAAAAATTTTATATATATATATATATATAAAAACATTCGTACTTATTTGTCAGGAATCAACTGGGGCATTCTATTTTAAAATTTTGGATTTTGGACAGAATCCGTCAAATGGAAAGGAATATAGTCCTCATCACTCAGGGAAATCACTCATCATCACTCATTTTGAAATCCCAGGGAATTAAAGAAATGAAAAAGAGTATAATAAAAAACCAGCGTATTGTGGTGATATACTTTATTTTTCTGGTGTTGTTTTAATCTACGCTGTCCGTAAATTGTAACTATAAACTCATAAATTAGCGCAAATACCGTGCAATCTCCAATTAACTCAAGTTGTTAAAAATGAAACTACACCCTAGTAAGGACTTAACGCCATCACTCTGCAAACCATAAATACCATGGTACCCATCAACCCATAATGGCTGCATATATAGCCAGACGTTTCAACTGAGATGCAAGATATAATGCAGGTGGCGAAATGTATACAGAAAGCCTTTCTGTTATTAGTTCCGGTGGACAGAATAGTGACAAATTATGATGCAGAGGTGGTGGTAAATATCGCTGGCAGTAAGTACAGAAAAGGATGGACCTTGACAGCGTTTTGCTATTTTTGTAGACTCACAAGCATTGTTTTAGTCAACATCAGTTACTTATGCACATTTAGGAGAAATACTAAATAGTTTAAGCTGAATAAAAAACCTTGCCTGAAAACTGAACTATCAAGTTATCACGTTAAATATAGGACAGGAAGACCTAAGTAGCTTTTGCAAAAAAGTATGGAAAGAGAACAGAGAAGTGCAATTTCCTTCCGATTGCAAGGAATTTAACCATAGGACAACTAAGGAGGCCCGCCTTTAATCATTATAAAAAAAAAAGAAAGAAGAACTTGACTATACTTTCAGTTTCCTTCGATAAACACCGGAATTTAACTTCCCTTTCAAAAAAAAAAAGAATGGTGGGGGTGACTGTTTTACAAAGAGGGGAAGCACTTTGACGTGAAAATAAAAAATAATAAAAAAAAAAAACATTAAAATAAAAGAATGCGATATATGGGGGGATGGGAAGGCGATACCGGTAGCAATGACAATGGGGTTTCCATTTCCTGTCTAATCACTCGGTAAGGTGTACTATGAACGGAAGTCATTTCCGGAAGTGGGATCCACCGGATGCCTTGTGTTTTTGCCCCGTTATTCACTCTTTTTTTTTCTCTCTCTTTCTTTTTATTTTAATAGTTGATGAGTTGGTGGTTTTCTTAATCTTCTTTATATTTAAAAAAAAAAAAAATTCGGCGTGAAACACTCACACGACTTTCTCAAATAACTGTTAATATAATTAATGTACGTATAAAATGACAAGTTTTCTTTAAACTCCAGATTTTATTCATTTATTATAAATTAGTTAAATGAAATCATTAATACTCTTTTCAGAGGAAATAAGAGAAAACTCAAAAATCAATTATGTAAGAGCTGCACTTCCGGTCAACCCATTTTCATCAAATTTGGGAATTCTAGCAACACTTCTAATGTATGCATATTACATTATATAGTTGGCACAGTCATAATTTTATTGAACTGCTATTTTAGATGAAAACCAATAGCTACTGCCCCCCCCCCCAAGTACCTAAAAACAATATTCCCGGGAGAATGTTTCAAATATAAGTTATAGGCATTTTTTGTGTAGATAACGTACGAAGTTTAAAGAAATCGTTAGAGCTGTTTGCGAGGAGAAAATAGGCAAAATTAAATTAAAGAAAAAAAAACGGTCCCAGTAAAGGCGCACTTAGGCCACTGGCGCCCTCATGATATGTAGAAGGATGGCGGGCAAATCCTGGGGATGCCCCCAAAGTATCCTACGGTGGATGTACACCATGATAGTGAGACCGGTCATCACCAACGGCGCAGTGGCATGGTTTGGGACAACCAAAGTAGTATCAGCCAAGAGGACTCTTGACAAGGTACAGCGGCTCGCATGCTTATGCATGGCGGGGGCTATGTGGACTTGTCCCACTGCCGAGATTAAGGTTATCCTCAATCTTTCACCTTTGCACCTAGTGGGGGGGAAAGGGCGGCGAAGGGAGCTCTTTTTAGGATCTCTAGGGGTAGTGCAGCAGAAGAGGGGGTTTGAGAGTCAGGGTTGTGGCTATCCTCACCTTAGGGCTCCCTTATCTGGCACCTCCCTACAGGCAAGATTAAGAGATACAGCTTCACTAAGAATTTTTCTTTGAAGCTGGCACCAAAAGTGGGTGGAGCGAAAGATCCGCTCTGTTGGGCATTAAGGAACATGCCATTAAATGGTATACTGATAGGTCTAAGACCCTCGAGGGGACTGGGGCGGGGGTGGTTGGTCCAAGGATCAAGCACCCATGGGTAAATTTCCCAGCATCTTCCAGGCGGAGATATACGCTGTAGGAAGATGCGTACAATTTAACCTCGATAGGGGATATAGGAACAAGGAGATTGTAATCCTTTCAGATAGTCAAGCAGCCAGTAGAGCATTGAGTGCATCGGTTATCAGCTCTAAAATGGACTGGGAGTAATAACCTAGGCAGGAGGAACAAAGTTACCCTGTGGAGGGCATATTGGCATTGAAGGGAATGAGTTGGCCAGCGCCCTGGCCAAGTTAGGCGCTAGGACCCTAGGTTCCTAGGCCGGAACCTTCTTGTGGGGTCAACGACCAGTTTCTGTTGGAGAAACTTAGGAAGGAGGAGGAGGAGGAGACGAGGAGATCTCAACTCTGGTACTCCCTCCCCGGTTTGCGGCAGGCCAAGACTGCTTGGGAAATTATAACCAACGGAAATCGGAGGCCTGCATTGGATTGAGCAAGAACAAGCTCCGCGTTCTTACGGATTTCCTCACGGGGCATTGCCGACTTAGAGGACACCTGGTGAAGCTGGGTTTGGAAAGTGACAGCTCATGCAGATTCTGTGGGGAGCTGGAGGAAACTCCATTACATCTCCTAACAGACCGAGGTTGCCTCTCAAAGAAGATGCAAGAACCTGGGTAGCTACCGGGTGGAGGAGGGGGATATACCCTCTCTAAAGGAGGGTATTGGGATTCGTCGGGGATCTCAACCTCATGGAGGTTTTGTAGAACGGATGTTCAGGTGGTACATCTGCTCGGATGCTGTGGGGAAGCCTGAGGCACCCAGGGGGCACAGCACAATAGGTCGAGAGATGGCAGTGAGTTGCCCCCTTCAAAAAAAAAGAAAGGCGCACTTCCGGTTGTTGGGATTTGTCCAAAATGTTCATTGCCACACGAGGTGGTAGTATCTAAAAGGAATACCGTGCGATTTATTTTGGTTTTTGAGATATTTTGTTTACATATGGACAAATACACAAACACGCACACTCGTACTATTTGTAATAAAAACATTTTTACATTCTCTTACTGCTATAAGTGGAACGAAGCGTAATCAAATTACGATCGTATCAAATTTTCGAACATGTGTTTTCACCGGAAATGCATGTTTTGAGATCGCCTGAGTACGAAAAATTATTTTGTGCGTGTTTGTGTGTGTGTGTGTGTGCGTGTGTGAACAAACACCTCAAAAGCGAAGAATGGCAGAAAACCTCAAACTTATTATTCCGTTTAGCTACAGTAGCACATCTGACACAAAGGTTTCGAGCAAAATTCATCAACCGGAAGTGCGACTTTACTGAATTAATTTTTTTCATTTTTTCTCGAAAACAGTTCCAAATCCCCCACTACCATTAATATGTTTATGTTAAGACAATTGAACAAAATCTGATATTTCATGGAAATTGTCATTTTACGTATATTATCACGATATTAAGAACAGAAAGAGAGAGTCGCTTTGTGTTTCATGACACAAACAGATTTTTGTTTTCGAACTCAACTGTCATCAAAATATATTTTCCCAATGAATATTCAATTTAGAAAATTTGATAAGACCTCAATATTTCCTCAAAATTACAAAAAAAATTCCAGTAATTATGTGAAATAATGTTTTGTAATATTAATAGATTAAACAATTTAGTTAAATGTGCGCAGTTATAATGAAAAAAAAAGAAGTAAATAAAGACGTAATATACAGCATAATGGAATGTATAACACCACATATTGAGAGGAGTCCCCTACAAGTCTTCCGGTAAACTAAATTGGCACTAATCTGTCCCTGTTGTCACACTATACACACACAAACACGCACACTATGAGACATTACACATATTGTTGACAAGTTTATTTTTAGTTACAATTATTATTCGTTTAAAGCAAATAAGAAGAGCAAACCAATTAATATACATAAAATCGACTTCATTATTCTATGCTAGCAGGGTAACCAATAATAATGAGGAGTGCAGTAGTAAATAAGCCTTTTGTGAAACACTCACACTTTCTCTTAATGGAATTAAAACAATACTAAAATTGATATATTTTCATATATATATGTTTTATAATTATTATTTTGTTTTTGGAAATTGTAATTGTACCCTACTCCTTGCTACAAGGCTTGTATCTTATAAGCAATACAGTTTATTATTATTATTATTATTATTATTATTATTATTATTATTATTATTATTATTATTATAGGTTTGAGAGAAGGAAAGAAGTTGGGTTAGATAGATAAATAAACTAGAAGTAAAGCTGATTACTGTATAATAGCAAAGTGGTACAAACTGCCTGGACTTTACACTAAAATATGAAGAGAAAGGTTGATGACGCGTGTGACTGCTGTATGAACTCTGCTGCATGACTGTCGGTAGACTCCCTCCAATGGCTGACGTAACTGTATTTAAACAGTTTCTCCCATTTTAGTCTAGCCTAAACTAGAGAGTGATCCTGTCTCTCTCTCTCTACTTTGGATCCTTCTCTTCGGATCCTATTACATTATTTATACTATTCAGTACAGTCGCATTTTTGTGTGAAAACGTTTTAAATAGAATTCTAATAATTACAGAAAAAAAGTTTTATGAATTATTCCACACAAGATTATTGTTTTATTATAGATATAATATAAGAATAGGCACATATTTATTTTATTTACTTATAAACGAGACAAGGTCTTTGTGTAAATTATTTTGAGCACCTGTTGTCCCTCTGCCGGTGTTGGGTGCAATTTCTAACCCACATTGTCAGAGAAAAGTCCCATCCTACGCTTTGTTTGCTACAAAACAAGATACAATATTCCTATGTAGAATGGTTAAGTTAGAAAATTGCGTGGGTCTTATAAAATAATGTTTACACCTACCATTTTGAACCTATTTATTATTATTATTATTTTAGCATATCTCCTCCAATCTTGCATTGGGCAGTTTTTTTCACAATTCCAACCTGATTGCCTACATTGCCTGATTGGCCTAGCTGTTTTGTTGTCCTAAATATGTGATAAATTAAAAATAAAATCAAATAATAAATTGTTCAACTGTTATTGCAAGTAAACCTTTTTGGTTTTTCTCTAACTGTGTAGCCAAATATATTCGTAATTGAGTAGTTTTTATCGGAAATACAAGTTTTAGTTTCCTTCCTTACATTTAAAAAAACAAAAAAAAAAAACAGGAAGAACAAAATTTGATTTTCGTTTATGGTACTATGTCGCATCCGATATCAAGGATTTCAAACAATATCTGTCAATGAAATGATTTACTTTAAATTTGACATATTTACTATGCCGGTATTTACAACTACTCATGCGCCAAATCACATGACGTGCAAAGCATCTCCTTAACACAAGCTATTCAAATTAACCACAGGGGGAAGATTAAGTTGCGCCTACCTCATATCCTTGGAAAACTGGTAGGAAATGTAGGGGAAATTTAGTAAACCATCTAAAGTTTAGTAAAACCTCCAAGATAGAATATGATTTGTCAATTAAAATTGTAATAATTACAGTAACAGGGATTTTCCGCAAACATTGGGCAGTTGTTTCATAGAAAATTAAAAAAAAAAAAAAAAAAAAAACTAAAAAAAACTTAAAAGCCTATAATGTAAGAGCGCACTTCTAGTTAACCGATTTTCATCAAATTTGGAATTCTAGCGATAGTTAGAGGAAAGCTTAACGTTACTATTCCCAAGAACACCCAAAAAATCCATTTTTCGAGTTTAAAAAAAGGTAGAGAGTATACCAAATTTAAAGGAAATCTTTAGAAACATTTTCGAGGAAATCGCGAAAAACTTGAAAGAAAAAAATCAGTCAAGTCGCACTTCCGCTTGATGAATTTTGCCTAGAATGTTCTTGTTAGGTGCCTGAATAGGACCTTATTCATAATAACGAAGTTTATGTTATTTCGTGATACGATCGCAATACTTCCTCTTAATAGAAAAAAAAGAAGAAAGTTATATAAATCTTTGTCGCAACATTAAGAACCAAAACTAACCAGAAGAAGGCAATGTTTGTGGAAGAAGGAGTAGCAGCAACACTATGGTTCTTTTCGCCGTTTAATTTAAGCCTTCCTTACCACCTGGATCAACAGTTTGGAGCACTCAACGAAATCGAATCCATGTTTTTCGCACCAAAGGGAAGTGCGTTAGCCACTAAGCCTCGCGTTGGGAATACATACATATATACATACACAAAAGTTTCTCTCTCTCTCTCTCACTCACTCACACATACACACACACACAAATTTCTATTTTTTCATTAATGAATCGGAAATATATTTATAAATGATGAATGTGTCACCGGATTTACAACATGAATTTAAAAAAAAAAAACTTTTAAATGAATCAATCTTACAAAATGTCAATTTCATATCGAAATGATTTATTATATAGTATACATAACAAATTTATCACTGTTTAAATCGATTTCTTAATTACTTCCTGCAAAAAGGAACAGTATTTTTTAATTTTTGATTTTTTTTATTCGAACAGTGGGTAGTACCATTCTAAAATATCCTGGAATGATAGTTTACAACGAGGGTAGTAGCCTAATGTAAACCCTTACCCCAGAAGGGATTAGCTCAGTGGTAGCACGCTGTTCTCGGGTTCGAATCCAGCATGCTGCACTTAGATTTTTTTTTCTTCCTAAGAGCCTCTTACAGTTCACTGTCCGGTGATGGACATTGAAGTCTGTAATGAGAGAACAGTGTCCGGAGGCCGGTAATGCACTGAGAATGCTCCAATCTTTGGGGCCTACTCCCTCCCCATAGACAATTAAAAAAAACCTTATCCAGTATCCCTGCGGGAATCAATTTACCCAGAAAAATTTATAAAAAAAAAAAAAAAAATAAATAAATAAATAAACTCGCGCAAAAAGGAACACTTAAAAACCAATCAGCAAAGTAGGTACATCCGGTTGAAAGATTGAAGACAGATAACTTTTTGAGAGAAAGATTTGTGTGTTATCCCATTTTTAACTGTTTAACTGTTTTATTGTTTTAACATATACATTAAAAAAAAAAGCTACTTTTTCTGACTCAGGGGACCTTCAAATATGTATTTCCGGTGAAAATTCAATTTAGAAAATTTTACAAGATCACAATAGTCACTGTTAAAAAACAAAAAATAAGGTCTTAATTAAATATATTTAAATTAAA
Source organism: Triatoma infestans (assembly GCA_011037195.1). NCBI lineage: Eukaryota > Metazoa > Arthropoda > Insecta > Hemiptera > Reduviidae > Triatoma > Triatoma infestans. The sequence goes on from JAAEAF010005213.1 coordinate 18,574, forward strand.
TTAAATGAGTTTAATCTCATATCCTTGTACTAAATTTTAATTTGACAAGGCTTGAATACTAAATTAAGTATATATTTAACGCTCTTACTTAAATGTAAACGAGTGGGAAATTTTAATTTAATTTAACTATTTTATATTTAGCACGAAGGATATATTTATAGAATAATATATACCGTGTTATTTATAAATAAAATAGTATGGAAAATAAATATATTTCATAAAGAAATAATAAAATCAAGAAATATAAAATAAAAAACGTTTGGGTACTTACAAGTAAAAGTTGAAAAATTTGAAATATTTATATCAGTAAGTGTACTCACCTGTAACAGAAAAAAAAATTGGAAATTATAAAAAACTTGATGAGCAAATTAATATTTTGTAATTTTTGAAACATTAAAAACAAACCAAAAAAAAAAAAAAATAATCTAGTGTGAGAGATACAGACACTTTATCTAACTACAATTCTCAAGTGGGCGATTGCCCGAAATATTAAAAATAAAAAGCACTTGTCAGAAAGTTATGACCGAAACTTTCTGCACAATTTCTGATTTTTTCTGGCCTGGTTTCTTATAATCAACAATCAGTCGTCTTCTTTTCATTTATAAACTAACAATAAAGCAAATGGTTACCTAAACATTTATGTATGGGATCTGGATCATGACGTAGTGATTTCCCAGTATAAATGTTGGAATTCTTGTAAGGATGTAAACATAAGCAGCAAAGTGCAGAGCAATTACCACAGATGGACCTAGGTTAAGGTGGATACGATAAAAAAAGGGAGATCTCCATAAAAAAGATAACCTCTATGAGGAATCAGGAGGAGTTACAGAGAAATGCAAAAGGAAAGAACACAGCCACAAAAATGATGGCTCGAGAAGAATAACGGCGACTAAGTGGGAGGTAAAGTTGTCGATGAGGCGGCTCTGGTCCTTTGTGGACAGTAGCACTATTTTAATAATAATAATAATAATAATAATAATAAATTATATATATATATATTACATAAAAATTTCTTTCACTAATAGAATATTATAACGGGAAAAAAGTGTAGGTTTTATTTTATGACCAGCTTCCTGTATTTACTTGTTGAACTTTACATCGCCATGTCCATCTGTGGTAATAGAACAGTTAACGATATAGTCGCAACGGAGACACCGTGGATACAACAGGATACAAAACATCCCATCATAATAAAAACGCCTACACATAAAAACCGTGGGGAAAAGATCAACTTCTCTCAATAAGTAATAATAGGTTTATATCTTGAAGATCATCTGGTTAAAGCTTAATTTAAAAATCGTGTAATTATTGAGGAAAAAGAGGGGGGGGGGAATCTGGTGGGGGAAAAAGAAAATCACAGTATTTTCTCTTGTAAACCCCAGGCCGGATTCCTTTGTATTTTGCAATAATATCAAACAACGATAATCCTATAGAGGTGAAGAAACTGTATCTAATCTTAATACGGTTATAAAGTGATTTTTCTAGAAATGTACCAACAGAGTTTTCCCACAATACTACATACAGTATTATATCAAATTTTAAAGAAAAAAAAATGTTTCTTTCAGATAAGTATTGAAAAAATTACGAATTCAAACTAATATTCAGCAACGTTAGGTAAGATAGGAAGCAAAAAAAAATAACTTAATATTCCACTAACTTAAACCGAAGACAAAAAAAATTCAAAAGTTTATTTAGGGACAAAACTAGAAAGTTTAAAGATTTTTACTTTCTCTTCAGCGATCGTGTCAAATTTTTGAAACTGAGTTTTAACGGAAATGAGTTTAAAAAAAAAAATCTGGTGTGAAACATTGAGAACACCAGTTCTCAAAATTATAATTGACAAATTTTATAGTTTGTGTGCAATTCGTCGAAAACTGAAAAAATCTGTTCAGTAAAAGCGCACTTCCGGTTTACTAATTTTCTTGAAACTCGGAATTTTGGCCATCTATTTATTTCTGATTAATTTTGTTTGGATCGTAGAATTGTATAATCAATTATGATAGCACTTTGGAGAAAAACATAACCCTTCCCCTCCTCCAAAAGTGCCCTTCAATGAATTTTCCCAGAGAAATGTTTTAAATAAAAATTGTAGATCTTTGTAATTTTAGTTTATGTAAAAAGTTTCAAGAAAATCGTCGGAAACATTTTTGAGAAAATCGCGAAAAAGTGAAAAAATCATTTAGTAAAGTGGTAAAATAAACGCAGTTCCGGTTATCCGATTTTTTTTAAACTCGGAATTTCAACAACATATTCAATTCTAATTAATATTATTTAGAACAACCGTCTTAAAATTTAGTTATAAAGTATTCTTCAAAACATGCTATTTATTATACACTATTTTCTAATGTCTAATCATAATTTATAATAATGCCACTTTGTCATGAAACACACACATGTAATAATATAACCTTATAACCTTCCCACACACATACAACCAACAAGTGTGAGCCTATAGAAACATTTCGTTGAAGTGAACTCTCTACACGAACTTGGTGAATTTGCTCTGACGATGAATGAATATCCGAAACCGGTCAGGAACATAACTAATATGCATGCTACGACGGATAAAATACCGGATAACATTATTTCAGATTAATAGAATTGTTTAATAAACTGAAATAGCACTTTAGATGAAAACCTAACCCCACCCTTCTCCCATAACTGCCCTTTAATGAATTTTCCTAGAGAAACATTTCAAATAAAAGTTGTAGCTCACTGTATGTGTAGAAAATCGTCGGAGCCAATTTTGAGAAAAACGCAAAAAAGTAAAAAAAACTACAAGTAATGTGGTACTTCTGGTTGAGGAATTTTGACAGGTGACCTGTCAGTAAGTGGTACTGTCAAATGCCATGGTGATACCTAAACGGAATAATCAAGTTTCAACTTTCTACGGTTTTTCGTTTTTGAGGTATGCTGTTTACATACACATCCATACACACAGATAGACCAGTTGCTAAAAACCACTTTTTTGCACTCAGGGACCTCAAAACGGATATTTCCGATGAAAACTCGATATCGAAAATTTGACACGACTACAATACTTCCTCTTACTAGGAGTAAGAGAAAGTAAATAGTAGATACGAAAAAAATGTTTTTAGCGTATGATCACATTCTGCGTATACGGCACAATCAACACGTACGTTTCGTTCCAAATCCGTCAATCGGAAGCTCAACTTTATTTATGGTTTTTTTATTTTTGTAATATGTGATTTTTTTTTTTTTCCAAGAAAGCTCTAACAATTTTCCCTTAATTTCACATACTAACTAAACACTAAGTGTAGTCTAAATGACAAAAAAAAAAAAATTTACTTTTGGAGAGTTCTCAAGTTATGATGCTTTCCTAAAAATTACCACTTCATTATATTAAAGTATACCACTATATGATATTAAAGAGCATTACTTCAATTTTAAATTTGAAGGAAAAAGACTGAAATCAAAAGTGCAACTTTGCACAATAGTTTTCTAAGTATGTTCTCCTTGAACGGCATAACAACGATTTGTGTTTGAATTTTTTACTAAAAAACTACAAATAATTTTATAAGTAGCCTTAACCTTTAAAGTGCCGCTGCAATTTTGCTGAGGGGGCGCCAGATAAAACGGTAGGTTACTGTCTCGCATCTTATTCACTCATTAAAAGCCAAGAATTATACAAATACCCACCCAACAATCTGTATGTGTAATATTATAATACATATTTTATACAAACTAAAATTGTAATTTTTCACGTCATCTCCGGAAGTAAAAATTATTTCCCCTTACTTTTATATGATGAATAGAATCTTAGAATATGTTAATACAGTAATTTTTACAGTAAGAATATCAGTACTCTTGGGAAGGGAAAGGAAGGGAAATATTAATTAATAGCAAATCAAATTCAAGCGAAAACCAAAGATTACATTTTCTGAGTCCATATCAGTGCTCGGAACTTTAGTCCTTGGGCTATCTAAATATCCATATAAAACTCCAAATTTCCTTCTTTAAGAGCTTTATTATTTTATCCATCAATTTAACATCCCTCACTATTTTGACTTTCACTTATAAATATGCGAAACTGGATTTGTAAAAGATATCCCCGACTTGTGTGTGATATTTATTGGAACGCACACTAAATCGGTGGTTAAAAACTGCTTGCGATCTCTTATCTCTGGTGAAATTCCTAAGATACGTCTATATGAAATTTATAAGCACCTTAACGCAATTATAATTGGAGTTGATGAGGAGAGAAATTAGGTTGATTAATTAGACGAGATATGAAGACACTGTTATAATATAGCTATAAGTTTACACAACTGCACTGGACTTGTAATGATTTTATAGAATAAAGGGTTAGAGTAGAGTTATGACATGATGATATGACACGATGCGGTGTATGGTTGAATCTGATAGATAGATGTCTAGATCTCTTACTGGCCTATATACAGGTTCTCCCCACTCTAGCCTGCTTAAGTGAGAGAGTACTAGAGAGAGTCCGTTTTCTCTCGGTCGGGCTTGGCTCTCTCTCTTGTCGTTACACAATTAAGCAGAGTTGGTTCTACTATCTTCCAAATATGTATAATGAATTCATTAGGTTAAGATGATAAAACTTGCTTTTCTAGCGTTGTGTCCGTTGCATAATGGAGATATAAGGTGTGGATTTTTAAAAGGGATTTTCAATTCCAGATTCAGCACTGCGTACCGATGGCATCCACTCTTATATAATTTTCTTCATTTACCCCCTTCTTATAATAAATATATGAAGTGAAATAATAAAAAAACTTAATTTCTAAAGCAAATTATAAAATTAAATTGAAATATTATCCAGTTGATTAGATGCAAGAAAAAATGGACAATGATCAATTGCAAGTCTGTTTTTAATTTTTTAGAAAGTTCCCTTCACAACATTATAGGGGATTAGGATTAACAATTAAGTATTTCTGTTAATTAAAATCATAATTAATTTAATTTTAATCAGTTTCTTGTTTTCATTTTTTTTATTTTTTATTTTGTTATAAAAGAAACTTTAGTTTATTGTTTTTTATTTCACCACTTCCATGTTCCAAGAAAAATAATTCAATTAGTATCGATAATATAAAATAATTTGCAGTAAAAGGAAATCTATGATTGAATATTAATTGTATATTTATGGAAAAGCAGAAAGAATCCTTGATCCATAAGAATATTAGGCCCCCAAAATGCTGTATTAATATAGAACTATATTTACTATTACAAAGAGAATTTTTCCAAAGGGGATTTGGTTAAAAAGAAACTCCACTATACGTACGTATACTTTCACCATTGTCTCTTTTCAATCTATAGTCCTGAAGAATGGCCTAACGTTATAATCGGTATAAACCGGATCTTCACACATACACACATATATATATTTATATTATGTTAATAAACTTTTATTTATATAAATGTTTCCTCAATTGTATTTATTTATTTATTTATTTATTAAGTATTGGACCAGACAATTTGATATTTAGTACTCCCACACAACACTTTCTCACCCTAGAATGATCAAATTATCATAATGCATAGATATTTTACAAAATTAGAACTTTTAATATGACGATCATACGAATGTAGTGCTCCTCTTAAATCAATTTTATTGGCGGAAAAATGTTCCAAAAAAAAATAAAATAAAATAAAAAAATCTGGGAGTAACAGGATACACAAGACTTTTTTTCACAGTTGTTTATACAAATATAATATATTTTTTAACGTCACAAATTCTGCAGAACTAACTAAAAATCAGTTTATCCGAAAAAGCCTATGTTGAAGATAATCGTAGCAAAATTCTTAATTTAAAAAAAAAATGAAAAACCGATTTTCTTCAAATTTGGAATTCTAATAATACTTGTAATGGTTATTAAAATTATATAGATGATAGTATCATACATTGTACTGAAGTGATACTTTAACTTCCCGTTTTCTCAAAACTCCCAGAAAATTCAATTTTCCCGAGAAAATACACATGAAAGTATATAAAGTTTAAAGAAAAAACTGTTGGAGCAGAGCAGTTTTCGAGTTAATCACGAAAAACTTAAGTAAAATCGCACTTCCGGTTGATGAATTCTGCCCGAAACCTTCGTATTTAAATGGTTGGGTGGGAGGGGATTACCAAAACGGAATAACAAGTTTGATGTTCCTATGATTATTTATTTCCTGTTTTGAGATATTTTGCTAATAAAACTCAGTTTATTACCACCCACACAGGGTGGGGGTTGAGGAGAAAATTCGTTAAAAACATTTTTTTCCTATTCTGGGAACTTCAGAACATGTATTTCCGGTGATAATCCAATTTATAACACAGGTTTGTACACTTTGGATTGACGAAATCTGTTCAAAATTTAAATATTACATCAGGTTATTCCACAATAAGGAAGAAAAAAATCTAAATACTGTACTTTGAGTGCACCACCTGTCGACAATATCCTGGTCTGGATATAGGAAATATGCAAAGCTATTATTTTTGAACATTATGAAAATTATATTGTAGTTGGGGGGCCGGCTGGCCGGCCAGGGGTCGGCTTCAAGGTAAGGCCGACGGACGTACTTTAGAATGAAGAAAAAAAAACAAAAAACAACAGGAGGGGCAAGTGTCGGGCAAGGACGCCCGTATCAAGGTCGACAGCGAATAAAGACGGGTAACATCCGCGAGACTTGTTGCATTTCTTTAGTTTTTTTCTTTTTTTTTTGTTAGAATTTTGTTCTTTTTAGTAATTCTTTAGCTTGGAAAATCAATTTTAATATTTTCAAAATTTAGTGTGAAACACTCACTGTGCTTTCTCTAACTGTTCAATATACGTATGAACTGATAAAGTTTCACTAAACTTCAAAATTTTACTCATTTCTCGTAACTTAAATTAGTGAAGGTGGGGGGAAACGTACCTAGCCACACAGGTAGCAGTGGTGTTTATGTTGTAGGTGTAACAGCAACCAAAGAGATTAAAGAGCAAAACCCAAAACCACTCTCTCGGACTGGAGTGGGAGAAACTGTATAAATATAGCGACGGACAGTCCATAAAAAGACAGTTGAATTCAGTTCAATACATCCCAATCACTACGTGTCATTTTCATACCACTTTACCTTAAAACATTTCTCTATTGAAAAGTCCAGGCCGTCTGTATCACTTAATTAATATATTAGTTAACCAGTGTTAACAAAGTCTTCTTCTTATATATATCATCAATCATACCAAATTCTCTCCACCTAACACATCCATTATATAGGCCAGACAAGATCGGCAATAACACTGAATTTTAACGTCATAATTTCCACCGAACTCTTTTCAAGAAAATTTCCAAAAACTCAAAAAACTATTGTGTAATTCAATTTTCTTCACATTCGGAATTCTAAGGAGTGCTTCCTAAATACATACGTATATAAAAATTATGTTATTGGCACGCTCTTCACTTCCCAAACTGGTTGGGGCTGGTACTTGCCCCCTCCCACTACCATATCTATATTTATGTAAGGACAAATGTGCAAAAATTGGAGGTTTAAGAAAATTTGTTTTTTTTTTTTTTTTAATAATATAAATTCTACCAAGACAAATTTGTGTGTGTGTGTGTGTAAGTATGTTACCTAACACTAGATTTTTTTTTAGTCTCCTTACTGAAATGAAAGCCTTCGTAATTAAAATTGTCTCTCCAAATTGCGCAAACCTGTGAAGATACTTTAAAACTCTTTATCATACGAATAGAAAAAATCTTGTCATGGAAATACCATAGAAATTTGATCATTATTCAACTTTAGATAACTTCCACGTTATATCTTTGCATTTGTAATAATAATAAAAAATAATAATTATATTTCTGAGCCACAATGTGGTAAACAATAAATAAATAAATAAATAAATAAATAAAAAACAAACAAAACAAAAACAAACGTAATAGAATATCTGCATCCTGTTATTGAGTGCAATTCAATGTATCGAATTAGCGCCATTCTCTTCTATATATATAAAACCAAGTTATTACATAACCACCAAGTTTCCAGAATGGTCTAAAGAAAATATGAAAATCTGATGGCACTTTACTCATAAGATTACTTTCTTTATAGTGTACTTATTGCAACACTAATATTGATAAACTTGGCATGTTTACTAGACATTATTTATTAATGAAGATGGTGGGAATTATAGTTGGTTGGTTTGATCCTTATGACTACCTGAATGTGATAGCATTGTAAGAGGCAGCGCCTCCGATGCTTGTAGCAAAATTTATAACGACAGTTTAAAGTTATTACTCACACCTTTTTCCAAAACCAATTTTTCCTAACACGTTTGAGGGCAAAAAAATCTCCGAACAAATCAATATATTAGGTCGCACGATATCCTTTTGGTCCAATTTCTTCCAAACCTGAAGGAGTTGTAGCAATGCATTTTAATGGTCTTAAATAATTTATGCCAAATTAGGCGTCACTCTCCCTTCATTGATTCTGAACCTGTTTGATGGTGTAACTTCGGGCACATGTCTGCCAAATTTCTGGAAATGGACATAGTTCACCGTGTCCATACCTGTGGAATGAGTTCAGAGAATTGTTGAAAGTCTAAGAAGCTCATTGAGAATGTCCGAACAGAGCTATTAATGAGATGATCTTTTAGGTTGCCGTGGCAATTTTCATGAAAACACTTGAGTTTCCGAGTTGAGACCGTGTCTAGGTGCACTACCTGATTTACTAGTGGTACTCCATTAGGTTTCAAGGTGTAACGACTCTGTAAAAGCAAACCACTGACGCGGTCTTAACACGGAAACTCGGAAGTCTTTCACGAACCTCTCTCAAGCATCTGGTTGGTTCTCTTACTAAGCATTACGGTTTAAGAAGACATTTCAGGTGGAAGAACTTGGACTATTTCATTCTAAGCTTTACTGGCCACTTTGTTCGGACTATTGGGAATCTTACTTTGAGTTAGATGTATTTTTGTTCTAGTTCCGGCTAGTTGTTGTTTCTCTTAGGAGGGGGAGCTATTGATCCCTCCCTATACATGATCAACAATATAATCATTCGTGATACTTTAGTGCAACTCCCTCAACAAACAAAAAACAGAGAAAATCACAAATCAAAAAAGAAAATTGTAGGCCCGATATTTTGATCGAATCACCTTTCCCACATCTGACGATCAAATTTGAGCTTCCTGTTATTTATCGTTTTTGTGATATTTCAATTCACACACAAAAATCAACAGACAAGTGATGAAAGCATTTTTTTTCATACTACAGTGATCTCAAAGTCTAAATTTCCGGTAAAATCATAATTGAAATAAAAAAAAAAGGTAGTAAGACTTGATCGCAAAACTTCCCCTACAGGATGAAAGACAGTGAAAATAAAATGAACTATAAAATGATTCATTTCTGTTTCGTAATAGTAAAATTATTAAAATATTCAGGACTTTTTGTTTAGTCAATTTCTAGATAGTTCTAAGTGATTGGGATCTTAAACATAATAATGAAGGATGGAAAAAAATATATCTGAGAGAAAAATGCTGGCAATATTAAAACAATAAACTTTTATTTATTTATTTTTTTTTTAATTCCAAACACTTTTTTCAGATGACTCTTTAAATAATAGGAACAAAAAAGGAAACTCCATTCATTCAATTAAAATATTAAATACCCTTGCACGGATGTACGTCTTCTCAATAATGACGGAGGAAGGTGCGGTTATAAAAAAGGGCGGGAGGATATATATAGGAGGAAATGATGACTATATACTATCTATGTGTAGATGTATGTTTATACACAACACCGGAAACTTCTAAGAAAGCCGTACGACATATTTAGCATGTCTATAGCTTCTTCTCAAAATAAAAACAAAAAGTGACGTATGGGTGGTAACCGGTGGAGGGACAAAATGATGACGTGTTTTTATGCGTAGTATACTCGCGTTTTTTGAAAGATTAAAACTTTCTTTTTTTTAACAATATAATTAAATTTAAAATTTCTAAGAGACCATTTTTATTGTACCCTCTTATTGGACTAGTTTTTGGTATCCAAAGATTCTAAGCATCAATAATCTGATGTGAAACACTCACTCACTCACGACTTTCTACGAGTGTAATTTTTATGGTTATGAATGGCAATTTTCTTCAACCTTCAACATTTTACGAAATATTAAATATTGCTGGGATAGTTACACTATAATGAAATGGCACTTTAGAGGAATAACGTGACGTCACAGCTCGCTAGAACCCTAAAATCAATTTCCTCGGGAAACGCATCAAACAAAAATGATAAATTTTCAAATAATCTTAAGGGAAAGGAATGGCAGTACTGGTTAGCATGTGGTTAGCGTACTGGACTCCCTAGCGGAGGACTCGGGTTCGAGTCCAGCTGTGCTACACTTAGATTTTTTTTCTTCCTAGGAGCCCCTACAGCTCACTGTCCGGTGATGGACAGTGTTGTCTGTAACGGGAGAACACTGTCCGGAGGCCGGCAGTGCAGTGAGAAGGCTCTGGGCGACAATGACCATAGCTGTTGACGCGCCTTAAAATAACAAAATTAAAAAAATAAATCTTAGAATGTCAAGTTTAAAGAAACTTACTTGATACCATTATCGCAAAAAAATCTGAAACCACTGTTCAGGAAATTTACTCTTCCAATTAATAATCCATCTTAAACTATACATATTTAAGTCTCATGAATAAAATACTGGTGAAAGACACGTGTCTACTCCTAAAGTGGCACTCCAAAGAGAAGCCCCCCTAACCCCCTTCCCAGGAAGCTCTTAAAATGAATTTTTCCAAAAAATAAAAATCCGTTGTAGAAGAAACACACGACTTTCTTATAATATAAATTTGACATGTCCTAAACATGAATGCAGGGGTGGTACGGGGTACTTACCTTGCCTACTTAGATTACCAGTTAGATAAGAATATCGCGCAAAATCTTTTCTTTTTACTTCCTCTTACTCTAGTAACCACCGGGAAGTATTGTAATCGTGTCAAATTTTTCGATATCGAGTTTTCACCGGAAATAACCGTTTTGAGGTCCCCTGTGTCAAAAAAGTGGTTTTTAGCAAATAGGGTGGGTGGGTGTGTGTGTATGTATGTATGTGAACAGCATAGCTCAAAAACGAAAAATCGTAGAAAGTTTAAACTTGATATTCCGTTTAGGTATCACCATGGGAACTGACACTACGTTATCTGTAAAAATTCCACAACCGGAAGTACCACTTTACTAGTTTTTTTTTTACTTTTATGCGATTTTCTCAAAAATGGCTCCGACGATTTTTTTTAAACTTGGTACATCAACTACACATACAAAAAGCTACAACTTTTATTTGCAACATTTCTCTGGGAAACTTCATAAGGGCACTTTTTGGGGAAGCGTGGAGTTAGGTTCATCTAAAGTGCTATTTCAGTTTATTGAACAATTCGCTCATCTAAATAATGTTAATTAGAATTGAATATGTTGTTGAAATTTCAAGTTTGAAATAATTCGCATAACCGGAAGTACGTTTACTTTACCACTTTACTAAATGGTTTTTTTCACTTTTTCACGATTTTCTCAAAAATAGCTCCGATGATTTTCTTCAAAATTTTTTATATAAACTACGCATACAAAGATCTACAAATTTTACTTAAAAAACATTTCTCTAGGAACATTCATTTAAGGGCACTTTTAGGGAAGGGGTAAATGCTATCATAGTTGATTATACAATTCTATCATCCAAACAAAATTAATTAGTAATAAATAGATGGCCAAAATTCAAAGTTTCAAGAAAATTAGTAAACCGGAAATGCGCTTTTACTGGATAGTTTTTTCAGTTTTCGACGAAGAATTTCATTAAATTTGGTATACTAACTATAACATTTATCAATTATAATTTTGAGAACTGGAGTAAGAGAAAGTTGTGTGAGTGATTCACACCAGATAGTTAGGGGGGGGATGTTACAAATAAAACTGATACATTTATATCTGTGCAGTTAACATACCAAGTTTTAATGAAATCGTTGTAACCATTTTCGTGAAAATTCCAAAAAACTCAAAACCCTATTTTATAAAATAACACTTCCGGTAAACCAATTTTCTTCATGTTTGGAACTCATAATGTATATTAATATTATGTAGGTAGTAAAACCGGTTATTAGACTGAAGTGATCTTTAAAGAAAAGCATAACCAGATTCTGTTCCCCTAAAACTCCCCAAATATTTCGGGGAAAATGTTATAAAGAAAAGTGATGTCTGATCAAAATACATGTTGTTCGTATTCAGTACTAGTTTTTAAAACAGTTGAAATTGGAAATTGAGGGACTTTAAGTTTGACTTAGATTTAAATAGCGTTTACGAAGCTTTGCTAAGGTGTTGCGAATGAACGCTATAAGGTAAGTTAGTATTTATTACGTACCAAACACCACCTTACAACCTCAACTAAAATGTTTAGTACATTGTTGCAAGTCTAAATTTGTGAATTATAACAGTCGCGGTAAGAGAATATTTCGCGCAGTACATTTCTTCTTTTTTTTAATAATGAAAATCAGCTGAGATTTTCAGGCTAGACCATAAAAATTGTTTAGAAAATGTGTTTTAGTATAAAGTAAAATAAATTAATTAACTTAGGTATTAATTAAGAGTGGGTACTTACAATTATAATAGAAGATGATCAATGTAACATCGAAGTTCTCTTACAAGTTACAAGTCTCCAGGTAAAAATAATCAGAAAAACATCCAAAACACCAACCACAACAAAATATAACGCAAAGAAACATTTGCAAAAGAAAAATAAACGAAATAATAATTTAAAATTACACTTAGGCAAAAGAAACACACAAGACACCTGAACACTGATAAAACTTGTTCATACAATACACGATGTTTCTCTCTGGATGTATAAAACAGAAATGAGACCTTAGTAGTAGTTATATGCCGGAGGTATTAAAGAATGAACAAGTAGTGAAAAAGAAAGGAAACAAAAAAAAAAAAAAAGAGGATATTTTAGTAAGAAAGGAAGGTGGTGAGTGGGGGAAACGTCACGAAAGACCTTGGGGCAGATGTTCTAACCGGAACTTCACATTTTCAGTAAATGGAGGGGGAGATTCTGACTCCCGGTCAACTGGCTTCAATGTCTTTGTGTGTGCATGTGTGTATGTATGTGCGCGCGACTTGTGTGTGTGTGTGTGTGTGTGTGTGTGTGTGTGTGTGTGTGTAAGCTACGTATTTTGTATTAGGTAGCACGCGTCAGAATCTTTTGATGTTTGAAGTACTTAAGAAAAGACCACACCACCTATTTACAGACAGGAAACTATAACATGTACCCTTATTTTTTTTTTTTTAATCTATAATTAACATTCATATGTTTCATTAATTTATGCAATCAACTATTATATAAGGGCAACACCAGCTGAGGGTCTCATTAAATGTAATAATTCATTTATTTATATGATAACAATTTATTTAGGCCAATCCTGCAGTGCATGACAGGATATAGAAATAAAATGACATGTGTACCACTTTCACTTTCACCAAACCATAAAAGCGAAATTATTATATTTTAAATGAAAAAAAATATATTAATTTAAACATTGAATATTTATTACAGATTACAGCATTTTAAGGCGGCATAATAATATATTTAATAGAGTGGTTACTGGGTTACTAAAAATCTTACGAGCGTCATTCAATAAGTAACGAGACAAATCGCTCTAGCTCAAAAGCGATTTATTTAATCAATACAAAACTTTGGCTACATTTCAACATAGTCCCCAGCAACATTTATACACTTGTCCCATCCGTTCTTCTAATTTGTGGATGCCTCTGACATAAAATTCTTTGGGTTGATCTCAAAGCCAATTTTTGCACCGTATTTTTAACTTCTTCATTGGATTGAAAATGTTTCCCACGTAGAGCCTCTTTAAGGGGTCCAAACAAATGGAAATCCGATTGAGCGAGAGGTCGGGGCTGAGGGAAAATGTGGAAGGATCTCCCACCCCACTTTTTCTTGGATTCTTTGTGAGCGTCCGTTAAGTTGCGATGGAATCCATCTCGCACAAGTTTTCTTGTACTACAGTTTATTCTGAATAATGTTATGGACCAACACTTCTTCAGTTATCAGTTCAACAGTAATACACCTGTTGTCCTGAATTAACGCGTTAATGCGAGATTCGAGGGAGGTAAGTTGCAACTTCAACCGGTCGTCCACATCGTTGCTGGTTACAAGCATTTACGCCGGCCACTTTCAAACTGTTCTAACCATTTGTAAACGTTCGAACGGTTCAAAAAATTATCCCCCACCACCACCCGTAAACTTTCAAAATTCTTTCGTGGATTTCACTACCTTTGATGCACTCTGCAACTAAAAATCGAATCACTGAGCGTTGTCCTTTCGAGGTGCAATGCTCGAGCGGGATTCGCCATTGTTTACTGAATACATTTGCGGTTATGCTTACCAAATACTCTCGAACAACTAATGAGAAACTAAGTACAAGGATGCCAACTTGACGCACTGAAACTATCGCATTGATTAAACAAAAAACCGTTTTTGGGCTACAGCGATTTGTCTCGTTACTTATTGAATGACCCTCGTACATATATATATATATATATGTATACACACACACAGACCACTTTTTACTCTGGGAATCTCGAAATGAGTATTTCCGGTGAATAATCGATTTCTAAAATTTGACACGATCCCAATATTTCCTCTTTTATAGCTGTAAGAGGAAGTAAAAAAACATTGGAGTCGCATTCTCGTCAATGAGAAGTGTAGGCAAGAGGACACTATAGAACAGGTATCATATCAGTTTTTTTTTTTTTTTTACAAATTATAAAATTACGCAAATACTTCAATTATTTACATAATTTAAAAATTAAAGAAATAAAAATTCCTATTATTTCCTATTATTATATTTTCCTTATTAACCCAATAAAAAGGAGAAAACCACTTTGCGCTCAAGGTCCCCCGCCCTCAATTCAACTGTAAACATTCAAATAAACAATGTTAAAAATTAAGGAAATCGTTTACAGAAAATACATAAAAGTTATCTATCCATTAAAGTTTTCAATTGAATTAAAAACAAACAAACAACAACAAAAAAAAAAAAGATAAAGAATTGAAAGGAAATATTAAACAGTTAAAATACAGTTTTAAACAATTATTTGAACATCAAAAGTTTTCAGAAGTTTAGACGTATAGAAATTTCTGATCATAAAAGTTGTTATATAGTGGGGATAAATTTAATTCCTTATGTTTAAAAAAAAGGAGCAATGAAGGGGAATATAATGTAGAAATTACAATAAACCCAAATCCATTGTTGAACTGGATCAATTATGGCTCCATTACAAGGTCTGTATGTGCCGCACTGTATATCTCTAGC
This sequence comes from Triatoma infestans, assembly GCA_011037195.1. Taxonomy (NCBI): domain Eukaryota; kingdom Metazoa; phylum Arthropoda; class Insecta; order Hemiptera; family Reduviidae; genus Triatoma; species Triatoma infestans. The sequence goes on from JAAEAF010005213.1 coordinate 33,876, forward strand.
ACTTGTTTAAAGAAGATTAGTGTTCTGATCTTGAATGTTTTTCAGACACTTGAACAGCATTAGATACTGTTTTATAATTTCTTTAGGGATAGATGCGAAGAGAGCAGAAGCAGGATAATTATTGTTGCCTTATATCGCTTTCACAGTCGTCTTTCAAGTACCCTTGACTATATTTTATACTTGCAACACTCAGGGAGTGGATGTGTTTCTACGATTTTCGAAGCTACGGTTATAACTAACTAACACTTGACTGAATAGATTTTTTCATTTTCTTTTATATTTTGCGACTTGCTTTCAACTTGATGTTATTAATTACTCATAAAAAGAGCCACCACTTTTTCTCTTTTTTGTAAACACTTTTCAGGGTAAATTAATTTAAGAAGATTTTTGGGAGCAAGGGTGGGGTTATGATTTCCTCTAGAAAGTTATTTCATTATATTACATCATTTTATTATCTATATAATATTAATTATAAGGAAATTTACTTGCTTAACTTCGGAGCGTGAAGAAAATCGGTTCACCGGAAGAGCAATATATTACTTAACACTTTGTTATATTCTTTCATAACTTTCTCCACCTACCACTTATATTGGAAACATCATTCTGAATAAATTCATTTAAAAAGGATTTTTAGGAGGAAGGGAGGGAGATTATTCATTCATCTAACAAGCCCTTTCAATTTATTTATATACTAGAATAATTAATATACTACTTGGTTTTCTGCGATTTTCTCCACACAATAAAATAAAACCGGTGTGAAACACTCACACAACTTTCTCTTAATCCAGTACTCAAAATTATAATTGACAAATTTTATAGTTTGTGTACCAAATTTAATTAAATTCGTCGAAAACTGAAAAAAACTGTCGAGTAAAACCACACTTCCGGTTTACTAATTTTCATGAAACTTGGAATTTTGGCCATCTATTTATTTCTAATTAATTCTGTTTGGATGATAGAATTGGGTAATCAACTATGAGAGCACTTTAGAGAAAAACGTAACCCCACCGCTCCCCTAAAAGTGCCCTTAAATGAATTTTCCCAGAGAAATGTTTTAAATAAAAGTTGTAGATCATTGTATGTTTAGTTTATATACGAACATTTAAGAACATCGTCGGAGTCAGTTTTGAGAAAATCCCGAAAAAGTGAAAAAAATCATTTAGTAAAGTGGTATTGTAAACGCACTTTCGGTTATCCGATTTTTTTGAAACTCGGAATTTCAACATTGTATTCCATTCTAATTAATATTATTTAGATGATAGAATTGTTTAATAAACTGAAATAGCACTTTAGATGAAAATGTAACCCCACCCCACCCCATAACTGCCCTTAAATGAATTTTGCCAGAGAAACATTTGAAATAAATGTTGAAGCTCTTTGTATGTGTAGTTGATATACCAAGTTTGAGGAAGAAAATCGTCGGTGCCATTTTTGAGAGAAATGCAAAAAAAAAAAAAAAAACAAGTACAGTGGTACTTCCGGTTGAGGAATTTTGACAGATGACCCACTGTCAGTGCCATGGTGATACTAAACGGAATATCAAATTTCAACTTTCTATGGTTTTTCGTTTTTGAGCTATGCTGTTCACATACATACACACACACACACACACAGCACAGACCATTTTGCTAAAAACCACTTTTTTGGACTCAGGGGACCTCAACTCAGGGACCTCAAAACGGATATTTCCGGTGAAAATTCGATATCGAAAATTTGACACGATTACAATACTTCCTCTTACTTAGGAGTAAGAGAAAGTAAAAGTAAAAACACCGACGGGTTTCATTGAACTTGTTATAAACTAATTATACCATCCTGAGACCTAAATATAACTTTTGTTCAAAACTTTTTTTACCGAGAAAATTCATTTAAGGACGATTTTGAGACAGGGGGAGGTTATGGTTTCGTAAAAAAAAAAAAAAATCTTGAAGATAGGAGATGTAGGTTGTTGCTTGATGAGTGATAAATAACACCTTAAGATTTGGTTTAAGATATATAATTGATATATATGTATATGACTGACTGCCAAGGACTTTACAATAACTGAACTGAACTGAACTGACAGACTGACGTGGCTAAGAAGATATGAACGGAGCGATGTTAAACTGATGTGTATATCAACAGAGTTCTATCTGAATGATGTCTCATTGCCTATCTCTCATATATATGTATATATATATATATATACTGGCCGAGCCTCTCCTCTCTTTGCGAGAGGGGCTGTTTCTCTCCGCTAGAGTGGATGAGTGGTGGGGGTTCACTACCCCTACACCAATTATAACTTCACACCAGATTATTTATTTTATTTTTGTTCTTTTCCTGTCTCTCGGTATTTTCTCGAAACAATTTTCTAACAAAAAAATGTGCTTTTGGATAGTTGTGGGGTTGGCATCTCTGTTGGATATTCATGTGCGTGCTGTTTATTTGTAAAACTAATATGTACTCCTCGCACAAGTGAACGGTTATACAACAAATAAACGTTTACTACACATTTCTATGTAAGTTTAAAGAAAATATATCAATTTCAATCAGATAAGTATTCACGGACTTTTAGATATATTTCTACTGAACAGTAACATGTTTACATAAAAAAATGCCTTTAAAAAGAAATAATAATAAAATTCAAATAGAAACCACCCGTTGGGCCGGTTATAAATTCATGCCAGGGACGTAATCTGTCGATGAGAATCACACTGCCATGGATAGTACATATTTAGTTAAACATTAAAGTATTCTCTGTCACTCACTCACTCTCTCTCTCTCTCTCTCTCACACACACACACACACACACACACACGCACGCACACAATATATATATATAATATATGAAATGTTAACCAATTATGGATAACTGAAGGCCTTTATTCTTCTTTACATAACCAATAAAAGGTCTCCTTGTTAAATATAGTATGAAAAATAAATAATAACATATTAAGATTCTATATGGAGTGTTACCTGATAGAAAAAAAAAAAGTGTGTCGCAAGTGATTAAAAACCATTTCCTCAATAGCAATAAAGAAAGAAGCCGAAAGCCCTTGGACAAAAGGATATGACGCGTTCATATGGACAATGTATACTTTGAATATAAAACGTAATGTCATACCATAAACATATTCTTTAATACTCGTACATACAGCTGAGTGGAGAGAATGTGTGGAAAAATAGAATAATAATAATAGATAAAAAATAACTAAATCTGGTGTCCAACATTTACCAACTTTCTCTTACTCTTCTCCGTACAATGGACTGTCGTACAACGCGGGAGATACGTTCCACGTTATGCGAAACATGTCTTATAAGACAAATAAAAATCTGGTGTGAAACACTCCTACAACTTTCTCTTACTCCTGTTCTCAAAATTATAATTGACAAATGTTATAGTTTGGGTAACAAATTTAACGAAATTCGTCGAAAATTGAAAAAACAGTTCAGTAAAAGCGCACTTCCGGTTTTCTAATTTTCTTAAAACTCGGAATTTTGACCATCTATTTATTTCTAATTAATATTGTTTGGATGATCAAATTGTATAATCAACTATGATAGCAATTTAGAGGAAGCTGTAACCCCATCCCCGCCCCTAAAAGTTCCCTTAAATGAATTTTTCCAGAGAAATGTTTTAAATTAAAGATATAGATCATTGTATGTTTGGTTTATACAAGATGTTTCAAGAAAATCGTAGGAGCCATTTTTGAGAAAATCGCGAAAAAGTGAAGTAATCATTTAGTGAAATAAACGCACTTCCGGTTATCCGATTTTTTTCAGACTTGGAATTTCAATCACATATTTAATTCTAATTAATATTATTAAGAAGGCAGAATTGTCTAATAAACTGAAATAGCACTTTAGATGAAAACCTCACCCCACCCCTCCAACAAAAGAGCCCTTAAATGAATTTTCCCTGAGAAATGTTTCAAATAAAAGTTGTAGGTAGCTCTTTGTATGTGTAGTTGATATAACAAGTTTAAAGAAATTGTCGGATTCATTTTTGAGAAAATTGCAAAAATGTAAAAAAAAAAACTAGTATAGTGGTACTTCTGGTTGAGGAATTTTGACAGATAACATACTGTCAGATCCCATGGTGATACCTAAACGGAATATCAAATTTCAAGTTTCTACGGTTTTTCGTTTTTGAGCTAAGCTGTTCACATACATACATACACATACACACACAAACACACACACACACACACACCACAGATACACAAACAGACGATTTGCTAAAAACCACTTTTTTGGACTCAGGAGACCTCAAAACGGATATTTCCGGTGAAAACTCGATATCGAAAATTTGACACGATTACAATACTTCCTCTTACTAAGGAGTAAGAGAAAGTAAAAATACGTAAGTTCCAAACTGATTACATAAACAGGACAATTCAAATCTAGTTGTACTGCACGCAGGATGCATTCAAATAACTTATTTCATAAGTTCAGCTAAAAGGTGATAGGGGTGATTAGTATACTTTTCAACTACTATGGGAGCGCCCTCTGTCTCAACTAAAGCTAGTAGTGAGAGTTCAAATTTTTTAAAACCTAATTGACAGGTTTCTCACACAGAAACAATCTAAAAATCAGTTTAAAAAAAAAAAATCTGTTAAATAAGTCATAGAATTGTATCTGGGCAGAGTGAGAATTCCAAGTTTGAAGAAGATCGTCATCGCTGTTTCCGAGAAAAATCACAAAAAACCGGAAACACCTTATTTTGTTTAGTCGCTCTAATGCGATTGTCCTTAAAGTTGGAATTCTATCAATGCTTAAAATGTCTTATTAATATTGTGTAGGTAGTAAAACCATAAATAGTACTGAGAAGTGATACTTTAAGAGGGAAGCATAACGGTATTGTTTCCCCAGAAACCCTCCCAAAATAATCCCGGGTAAATTAGTTCAAAAAAAAAGTGACAGATATTTAAGTGTGTAGATAGTATATGAAGTGAAAAGGAAATCATTGGAGCCGTTTAAAAGGAAATCTTAAAAAAAACCCTTCAGTAAAGTGGCACTTCCGTTTAATGAATTTTGTTCAAAAGCTTTCGTTCAGATAGTAGCCTAATAGTAACGAAACCAATATTTTTTCGGAATCGGGGATCTCACAACATCTATTTCCGGTAGAAAATACGGTGGAAATAATACTTTTATGGCGTTTCCTTTAATGAGTTCGCTTTCAAGTCAGTTGCTCTCTCCATACCCGCTTATCCTTCCAATCCCTATCTCCCAGTCCTCTCCCTACCACCTCATCCTCTATCTCTTCCTCCCAACGACAAGCTGGACTTCCACTTTTTGTCCTTCCACTGGGGGCCCAAATGCGAACTCTTTCCGGCCATCTGTCTGAAGCCATTCGACGCATATGCCCACACACCTCATCTTTTGTTTGATCCTTTCCTTGATGCCTTTTTCCTCCAATATTACCTCATTCCTTATCCGGTCCACCCTTGTTTTCTTCAATTACTCATTCTGTCATTCAAGTCTCGGATCTGTATAATAGAAATTCCCTCAACAATAGGAACAGAAAATCCTTCTTTTATTTTCCCTTGATATACTGGTGTTCCGGAAAGAATGAAGTGGAACATTCTTACCGCTTTCTTGTCCTGCCCGCTTCTGCCGTATTTCCGTACTACATCCTCCTTCCTCTTCCAAAATCAAGCTCAGATATTTGAATGGTTTCACTTTTTTTAACTTTATGTCCATCCACTTCTTGTTCATTTCATCCGACCACCATTCCTTTCGTCTTTAGAAAATTTATTTTCATGTCTCATTGATCATATTGGCTTCGGTGGAAACTCAATATAGAAAATTTGACACCATCGCAATATACTTTCTCTTACTAATATCCTCTTTTAACAGAAAGTAAAAAAAAAGAAAATGTCGAAATATCAAGAATTTCAAAGTTCAAACAAATTACTCATTAAAAGTTACCTTGAAAATAAGGAAATCAAATAGATAAATAAATAAATAAATAAAAACAATGTAAACTATTTCAGTTTTAAGTAATATAAGAAAAACATTGAACGCTTAGTCATCTCAATTTCTAAGTAAAGAAGATATCAAAAAGGTGTGCAACCAATCACGTATTAAAACTTACCAATATTCTTCTACCTAATTTGTTTATTACTACGAAGTAAGTTCAGGGTTAAATCGTAGAATATTTATTCCAAGAATGAATAAAGATAAATTTATTGTTTTTTGTTTTTTTATTGATTACTATTATGTTTATCACGCAAATACCTATAATGTGATTAGATTAAATGAATGACATTATTTCTGAGAGGGAGTTAAATGGATTAACTACTCCGAATGGATCTAAAATTCCTGTGTATATCAAAGAGTAAATAAAATATTGCATATCTTACGATACTTCTGTAATATTTATAGTGAAATATGCTATAAATTTCCATAAAATTAGAATTTTTATGATGTTGCAAAGAGGAATCCTAAACATCTCAGAATCCCAAATATAGAGGTTTCAGAAAAAAAATTTCAAATGCGAAAAAATCTGGTGTAAACACTCACACGACTTTCTCTTACTCTAATTAACACAACTTAATCGAGAAATTTTGTTTAAAATTCCAATGTTACAATGTTTAGTTGGGCTAGCTATAAAAATGGTGGTGGGGATTTCACTTGTATTGTTTAACGGCATTAAATGAAACAGCTCTATGTCAAAACCAACAAAGCTTGGGCAAATTTAAATTTATACTAACTGAGAGGCCGGCCAATACTCTCCCCTCTAAAAAAATAACCCTTTTTTTTTTTTTTTCAGAAAAAAAGTTTCAGATAAAAGTGATAGGCTTCTAAAAGAGAAAAGAACGAATGAGAGAGAGCATTTCCCTGTGAACAGGAAATAAAAAAATATTCACAGCTAATATTGTGGAATGAATTTCAACAAAGTTAAAAATCTGACTAGTAATGTTAAAGTGCAACAGAAATCCTTGACTTTTTCCATATCTCCATCCCTCACCCCCCAATCATGGCTACAGTTTTAAGAATGAATTTTTCTACAGTAATATTAGGTAATTAGAAAACATATAATTAATACACAATCTATAAAACATTTATATATTTTGGATAACTTTAAATAACACGTTAAAAAGATGGAAGTTTCTGATTTACTGATGAATCCATTCCTTATTTTAATTATATACATAATAGTAGCTAAACCCGGCCACGTTTAGCTGTGGCTCAGTCTGATTTTAATTATTAGGGAAGTAAATAGAAGTATTATAGTTAACATAGATTCAGCAAGAAACCACATCATTCAATTTAATATCCTACTTTGCGTTGCTGTGAACTGAAAGGAAAGAAAGAAAACATGTTTTTAACTGAAAGAATTTTTTAAGAGCGAATGCGCTGTTCTACCTCCCTTCCATCAATGTAGCAGCATTACCTGAAGAAGAAAGTGCTAACGCAATATGGCCATTTGAACGGATTTTAGCCAGGATTAAGGAAATTAAGAACGTTTTTCCAGTTCCACCTGGAGCGTCCAAAAAGTAAATCCACCGGACTAGTTGGTCATAGCTTGTATGATGGTATCAAATGCTCTCTTTTGTTCTTGAAGGAGTTTCAGTGCATTTTCTTGGACGAATAGCTGTAAGTCATTTCTCGTTGTATGATAGCTCTCTGAGCAGTTCTCTCTCGAATGTTGCATTGATTGACCTATTCGGTATTGTTACCCTCAATTGTACCAACAACTTTCCACACACTGCAAGATAAAGATCCTCAATGGAGAATTTAGCGCTTCATTGTATATTTCTTCTGTGAAATCCAAGCCATGATTGCTTTTCTTGACGTATTCTGTGCAGAATATCTTCGGCAGAGAGCGAGCCACGATCGTAACGCGACTGCGTCTGTCTATTTCTGCCAAACTCACGAAACGCTCGAAATTTCCCGTTTCCATGGGAACTTCGGAATAAAAGCACTCTTATATAGAAATGTAACGTTGTGTAAAAATTTCAAGCCAATCCATCGAGTCTTTTCGAGTTTTGCGGCCACAAACATAGGATGCTGAATTTTTATATATATAGATAAGAATATTTACATTTGTAAATTATGTAAATAGTTTGTGAACACTCACAGGACTACGATCTCTTAACGCAGTTCAAACTAGCATTGTCATCAATCTGGTAATTTTTAATAAATATTATTTGATCCTAAATGTTCAGTCAACGACCCCGTGACATTGACACATTAGATGGAGGCCTACCAATATAGACCACCGCTCCAATTTGAAACCCCCATATATGATTTTCGTTGTTCTAATAATGCACATGTTAGATGTGTAGAACAAGTGGCTATATAGCCAAAAATCCACTGCCACCAAAAAGATTAATTACGTCCACATTTGGTGTCAATATTTGTACAGTGCAGATAGTCGTCTGTAAGTGTGAGTCAATGTCATGTTTTAGTAGTGAACTGGAGTCTGTCTGATTGTGGGATACTAAACCCAAATAGCACATACTAACTACCTCAATAGTATGCAATGTATACAAATGTTGTTAGATCTTGGATAACAAACAGGGACGCCAAGATCCACCACGAAGAAATGACCAATCCAGTCCTCCCCTTCAATGGGGTACCCACATACATATACAGATGATATTCACGTATAATATACCCGAGAGAGAGAGAGAGAGAGAGAGAGAGAGAGAGAGACACAGACAGACAGACAGAATATTCAATAAGTCATTTCTTCGTGTTCAGAGATACTCAGAGAGACATCAAAACACACACACTCCAGCCACAAAAAATGGGTCACTTATTACTTTCTCTTACTCCTAGTAAGAAAAAGAATTGTAATCGTGTCAAATTTTCGATATTGAGTTTCACCGGAAATATGCGTTTTGAGGTCCCCTGAGTCCAAAAAAGTGGTTTTTAGAAAATGGTGTGTGTATGGGCATGTGTGTGTGTGTGTGTGTGTGTGTGTGTGTATGTATGTGAACAGCATAGCTCAAAAACGAAAAATCGTAGAAAGTTCAAACTTGATAATTCGTTTACTTATCACCATGGGATCGGACAGTGGATCATCTGTCAAAATTCCTCAACCGGAAATATCACTTTACTAGTTGTTTTTTTTACGTTTTTGCAATTTTCTCAAAAATGGCTCCAACGATTTTCTTCAAACTTGGTATATCAACTAAATATACTAACAGCTACAACCTTTATTTGAAACATTTCTCCGGGAAAATTTATTTAAGGTCACTTCTGGGGGAGGGGTGGGGTTAGGTTTTCATCTTAAGAGCTATTTCAGTTTAGTAGACAATTTTGCCTTCTCAATTGTGTTAATTAGAATTGAATATGTTTTTGAAATTCCTAGTTGGAAAAAATCGGATAACCGGAAGTGCGTTTACATTACCACTTTACTAAATGATTTTTTTCACTTTTTTGCGATTTTCTCAAATAGGTCTCCGACGATTTTTTTGAAACTTCATATATAAACTACACATACAATGATCTACAACTTTTGTTTGAAACATTTCTCGGGGAAAATTCATTTAAGGGCACTTTTAGGGGAGGGGTGGGGATTTTTTTTTTTTAGGATACCGTCAGAGCTCTTGTGGAAGAAGGACACAGCATACGATATATGGCAGAATCAGTTTCATGCTAATGCATGATAACGTCAGACCACACACAGCTAGAGTTGTCTACCCACTTATTGGAGGAAATCGGTATAAATGTGACCGGTATAAATCAATTGGCCAGTACGTTCTCCGGGCATGAATCTTATAGAACATCTATGGGATATGCTCAAGAGGCGCGTTTTAAAACTCGTGATCAGCTTCCTATTACTCTGGAACAGCTCCGCATTGTCCAATAAGAAGAATGGGATGCCGCTACAAGAAAAAAGACCATTTAAAACCTGATTACATCGATGCCCCGCCATATCAGAGCAATTGCTTTCTCGGGCAATACCAAGTTATAGGAAATGAAAAAAATGAAAAAAGTTATTAAAATTTTGCAAAAAATTTGATGTGAAACACTTACACATCTTTCTCTTACTCCTTTTAGTGCAATTATATATAGGGTGACCAGAGTTATATGCTCCACCCACTTTTTTTTTAAACGGCGGGAAATTTCGAAAAAATAGAAAACACGTATTTAATCATTTTTAGTCTAGTTTATTTTCAGTGATTGAACCATTTTTTTATACCCCAATATCCCGAGATACAGCATCCAACTTTTTTTTTCAAATGGAACATTATATTTTTTTTTGCATATTTTATAGTAATTGAGCCTCTAAAAAAAAAAAAAAAAAAAATTTAAAATCGGTTAGGTTTTTCAAAAGTTATGGCAATTTAAAATATGAAAAACAAATTTCAGTTTAATGTCAAAATTACCTTATTTTTTCTTTAAGAAGCTCTTCAAACTGGGCACCATCAACGGATAGGCAAGCCAAAGCTCTGGACTCCCACGCTCTGTTTGTAGCAGCACTTAGGTGGCAAAGTCAACATCTAGGCAGGCTAGAGTTATTCGACGTTCCATATCTTCGACTGAAGTCATGGGATTAAGGTTACTGTACACTTTATTTTTTAGATATCCCCACAAAAAATGCACAATTTTATGGACTGATGAATCAAAGTTTACCAACAATGGCCTTCTTAATCGTTGGAACTTTAGAATATGGGCAGAAGAAAATCCACAAGTTACCTTCGCCACACGCCATCAGGTTGTTTTTTCTACAAACGTTTGGTGTGGAGTTTTAGGAAACCAACTAATCGGCCCATACTTCTACAGAGAGAACTTAACTGGTGAAAGGTATCTAACTTTTTTAAGAGACATTTTGCCAGTTCTGCTTGAAGATGTTCCTCTAAAACGTCGGTTAGATATGTATTTTCAACAAGATGGTTGCCCGGCACATAATGCGAGAGTTGTTCGACGTTACCTGGACAGAAATTTCCACGAACAGTGGTTAGGAACTCATGGTCCGATCCAATGGCCACCTCGACCTCCGGACTTAACCCCAATGGACTATTTTTTGTGGGGATATCTAAAAAATAAAGTGTACAGTAACCTTAATCCTATGGCTTCAGTCGAAGATATGGAACGTCGAATAACTCTAGCCTGCCTAGATGTTGACTTTGCCACCTAAGTGCTGCTACAAACAGAGCGTGGGAGTCCAGAGCTTTGGCTTGCCTATCCGTTGATGGTGCCCAGTTTGAAGAGCTTCTTAAAGAAAAAATAAGGTAATTTTGACATTAAACTGAAATTTGTTTTTCATATTTTAAATTGCCATAACTTTTGAAAAACCTAACCGATTTTAATTTTTTTTTTTTTTAGAGGCTCAATTACTATAAAAATATGCAAAAAAAATATAATGTTCCATTTGAAAAAAAAAGTTGGATGCTGTATCTCGGGATATTGGGGTATAAAAAAATGGTCAATCACTGAAAATAAACTAGACTAAAAATGATTAAATACGTGTTTTCTATTTTTTCGAAATTTCCCGCCGTTTAAAAAAAAAGTGGGTGGAGCATATAACTCTGGTCACCCTGTATAACAAGGCAAATTTCCTTTAAACTCAAATTTCACGTATTTGTCTTCATATACAGGAAGTAACCCCTACTAATCTTGGCAGGAAGAGAAGTGATGATTTATTATTGGCCAAGTTGAGCGCTCTGAAAATACCTGAACCAACGACATAAAAACTTTTAAAATTAACGCCACAAATTTCACACAACTATCCACAATAATTTTTTTTTGGAAAGATGTTTTAAATAAAAGTAATACGTTTTTATCTGTGCAATTAGCCAACCAAGTTTAAAAAGAGATTCATTTCAATTGTTTACGTGAAAATTCCAACAAAGAAATCTCAATAAACTATTTTATAAAGTGGGACTTCCGGTTAACCGATTTTCTTCAAATTTTGGAATTCTATCAATGCTTTTAATGCGTATTAATTTTATATTGATGCTAATACCATATACTACACTGAAGTGGTACTTTAGAGGAAATCAATAACGCTACCCCCCCCCCACAATCTCCCCAAAATCACTTTTTCCCGGGAAAATGTTTCAAATAAAAGCGATAGGTATTTATATGTTTAGATAGTATACTAGGTTCAAAGGAAATCATTAGAGGTGTTTTCTAGAAAATTACAAAAAACTGGAAAGACCTTAAAAGTCCCACTTCCGGTTGATGAATTTTGCCCGAATCTTCGTGTTTGATGCGGTTATATTGCCTGGAATACCAAGTTTAAGCAACCCACAACATTTCGTTTTTTGAAACATATATATATATATATATCAATTTCGAAAATCTAGCGATCGCAATACTTCCTGTTACCAAGGAGAACTAAAAAAAACTTCATTTTTGCCTACTTTTTTATTTATAATTATTTTCTCTCATTTTTATTTTCTCTTACTCCTAGTAAGAGGAAGTATTGTAATCGTGTCAAATTTTCGATATTGAGCTTTCACCGGAAATATCCGTTTTGAGGTCCCCTGAGTCCAAAAAAGTGGTTTTTAGCAAATGGTCTGTGTGTGAGTGTATGTATGTATGTGAACAGCATAGCTCAAAAACGAGAAATTGTAGAAAGTTCAAACTTGATATTACGTTTAGGCATCACCATGGGATCTGACGGTGCGTTATTCCTCAACCGGAAGTACCACTTTACTAGTTGGTTATTTTACGTTTTTGCGATTTTCTCAAAAATGGCTCCGACAATTTTCTTGAAACTTCGTATACAAAATACAAATGCAAAGATCTACATCTTTTATTTAAGACATTTCTCTGGAAAAATTCATGTAAGGGCAGTTTTAGGGGAGGTGTGGGGTTACACCTTCCCCTAAAGTGCTATCACAATTGATTATACCATTCTATCATCCAAACAGAATTAATTAGCAATAAATAGATGGCCAAAATTCCGAGTTTTAAGAAATTTATAAACCGGAAGTGCGCTTTTACTGAACAGTTTTTTCAGTTTTCAACGAATTTCGTTTAATTTGGTACACAAACTATAAAATTTGTCAATTATAATTTTGAGAACAGGAGTAAGAGAAAGTTGTGTGAGTGTTTCACACCAGATTTTTTTACATGAATCCAAATCAAGAGTTAGTATAAACAATTAACACTACAAGTATTATTTAGCTAGCGAATTGTCCTTGAAAATAGATTGTTGCAATAAATAATAATTATTAATGAAAAAACTACATTTCTCGTTTTTTTGTTTGTGGTTGAGTGTATTTCCGGTGAAGCTCCAATTTCGAAAATCTGCCACGAATGTTATACTTCCACTTACAGCACTAATAATTGTTAAAAAAAAAAAACAATACAAAAATGGGAATTATTACAGCATAGTATAAATAAAAAGTTAGTAATTATCTAAAAAGGAAACAAAGTAAATATTGTTTGGAGAGAAGAAAACACGAAGGTAAAAAAGAGAATTGTATTTTACTTTTAATTGGTTTTTCTGGTTTACTGAATTACTGGCTTTTTCCACCTTATTGCAAATTAATGTTCCATTGTTTTCTAATTGTTGATATCAATAGTGAGCAAAGTGGGGGGAAAAAGTGTAAAAAAATCTGCTGAGTGACATTATAAAATTACTAGTAAGAGTCGTCATATAAAGAGGGCGAGAAATCGTGAAAAGATCGACAAACACACATACAGAGGAGACTGTTCACTAAAAATATTTTTTTATTCACAACGGAACCTCAAAATATATAGGTTTTTTTTTTTTTTTGCATAAAATCTGAAGCTATCGCAATATATACTCAAGTTTAAAATAGATAAAGTAATAAAAACAGGTAAATAAAAACATTAAGAGTTTTTACTGTTGACGCAAACAGGAAGTTACTAGATGAATAAAGGAAATGGATGAGTTAGCTGTGTGATGCTGGATGATGATGACTGTGTGATAAACTGTGAAGTGGCTTTTTTAATTTTTTTTTTTTATTAGAGTTTACTGGGTAATGTTGTTTGTATTTTGTATAAAAGTGCATTTTAAACATAACAACTTAGCCGGTTAATAGCTGCCTACAAATAAGCAGGCTCTTAGTAAATATCATTATATTAATGGGTTACTTAAAGTTATTATGATGTCTCATTTAGTTTTAGCATTTATTCCCAGAAAGGAATCAAAAAAACCTTGGTCATATCATTTACACATGATATTTAAAGCATGAATATTTCTTATATTCGTGACCGGTTTCGGATTTTCATCCATCGTCAGAGTATTTTTCACCTTATATTATTTTACATATTTTCTTGGATTAACTTTGTTTGGATTCCATATTTACGTATTATTTGTACAAGCTTTTGACCATCCTTAAACTTTGCATTGCCTTTCTTCAAACTTTATCTATTCTTATTACTATAGCAGATTCCTAAAATTTCTTATCCTCCTCCTAATAAAAATGACTTGATAAAACATCACTTTTAAAGTTTAGTTATAAAATATTCTAGAAAACATGGTATTTATTATACACTATTTTCTAATGCCTGATTATAATTTATAATAATTCCATTTTGTCATTAAACACGCACACGCACACATAGTAACATAACCTTATAACCTCTCGCACTTACATACAATCAACAAACCAACCAGTATTGAGTGAACAGAAACACGGCGTTGAAGTGAACTCTCTACACGAACTTGATAAATTTTCACTGACGATGGATGGAAAAATCCGAAACCAGGTCAGAAATAAAAGAAATACGCATGCTATGACGGATAAAATACACCAGATGTTATCCAGCAATGCGGACCCATCCACATGTTAACAATTTATATCGTTCATCATATTTATTTTGATAATGTGAAACAAATCTGGTATAGCTAAGGGAATAGCTTTAACTATAGTGGTTAGCGCACTGGACTCCCACGCGGAGGTCCTGGGTTCGAGTCCAGCTGTGCTAGACTTAACGCGCCTTAAATTAAAAAAAAAAAAACTGGTGTGAAACACTCACACGACTTCTCTGACTCCTCTAAATAAAATTGATTAATTCTCTTCAAACATATTATAATTCTTACCGGATATTTAGTTGCCTTCAACTTACATCAATTGTGGAAACATAATCCCCTCCTCCACCCTCAAAACCCCTTTAAATGAATATCCTTGGAAAAAGTTTCAAACAAAAGTGATATGTCTACAATATATATGTGTAGTATACAGTTAGTATACCAAGTTTAATGAAACACGTCGGTATTTTTAACAGAGAAAATTGCAGATAATTGAACAAAAACAACCGCGTACTAGTAAAATCGCACTTCCGGCTAAACCTATTTCCTTCAAACTCAGAATTTTGGCAACATATTTAATTTACCAAAAATATTATGACGATAGAATCGTATAATAAATTAAAATACTCCTTTGGAGGTAAGCATAGCACCATTGCCTCTACTCCAAAAACATCCCTTCAATGAATTTCCCTTCGTAAAAATAAAAATATTAAAAAAAATAAAATAAAAAAGTGTATCTCTTTTTATATGTTTAGTTGATTATTACAAGTTTAAAGAAAATCTTTAGAGCCGTTTTCGAATAAATCGAAAAATCTATAAAAAAAGAAAATTCAGTTACGTGGAACTTCCGGTTGACCTATTTTGACCAAAACCATTATTGCTACCCACCTAGTGGAACTTAAGCGAAATATCAAATTTGAGCTTTCTGCGTTTTTCGTTTTTTATAATTATGCTAACCAACATACAGACACACAACTCTGAAAACTATTTTTTCGTAATCAGGGGACACCTCAAAATATAAATTACCGGTGAAAATTTCATACGATCGCATTACTAAGAAGTAAGAGAAAGTAAAAATAAAATTCACATGTCACATTTCCGCATTAAATATAAACCCAAAACACCGAATCCTACTACAAAAACAAAAGACAGCGAGTCCTAGATATTCACACGACTGCAAAGTTTTCTTCTCAATCCAACCTTATCTTCCTTTCACAACCTCATCATTATATTCTCCTAACTGACTTCATCAGCTAGCTTCCTTTTTTTTTTCCACCCCAGTGGGGCGGGGGGGTACAAGAAGGGCAATCAACCGTATTAATAGTGACCGTGAAAATTAAAGATGGCCGACACTTCAAATAAAAACCGGAAGTGGCCAGTTTTATAGATAATAAAAAAATTATTAAAAAAAAAAAAAAAACCACCGATTTATTTCTGCATAACATTTTACTAGGTTAAAGCAATTATCTTTATAGTTTTTATGAAAAATCTCTAATGGCAATTACATTAATTATTTTTATTAGAAAAATGTTCTAGTGAATAAAATAATAATAAATGATATATATTTTTTTTTTTGTAACTTATAGCCATTATCACAATTCTAATTTTGAATCCCTAACCTCTTGAGGTCGAAGAGCTAAAAATTGCCAAGAAATGGCAAAAATACAGGAATCTGATGTATCGCAGTTCATTTAAAATTTTTTGTTAGTTTATTAAAATTGGGGGGGGAAGAAAAATTAATTTCTGTTTAATAACATCAATAATTAATTAATGTTTAGTGCTGTTTAATAAAATTGATTGATTAAAATTTTTTAGTGGATAATAGGAGATAATTTGCAAGGGCAGCTTCGGAAGTTTCGATTCTTAGGTGATTTCCACTGGGTTTAATCCAGCACTAATAAAAAAACACCATAAAAGTTAATACTTCCGAATAAGTTTCAAGAAAATAAGTTGAAGCTATTTTCGAGAAAATTCCAAAAAACTCAGAAACTATTGTTCCTGTAACAGCCCACAACTTCCAGATTTACCGATATTCTTTATATAATTGGAATTCAAACAATGCATTGGATCTTAATATTATAAGCGTGCTAGAAAGACGGATATGAGACCGTTACCTTCGTATTGGATAATATTTTTTGTTTCGAATTTAGAGGACTCAAAAACGTACTATTTTAAGGGGTAAATATACAATTTCGACAATTTGGATCATTGATCAGTAATAGTAGAAAATGGGGTCATCTTAGACTACTAAATAGCTTCTCCACTATTCGTGACATTTGAAACAATAGATAGAAGATAACAAAGGATGATCATACTATTTATCAAATCTAAGGTACAAAAATATATCACTTTATTTCAAACATTAAAAAAAACTAATTTTCAAGGGATTTAGGGCATCTCTCAGTTAGGTTTAAATTTAAACTGCCGCTACAAGGTCTTTGAGACAGTAGGCAGGCGCCCATAATGCTCACTCAAGTATAACCCCTACCAACTTTCTATATGGTTATTAGCCCATCTAAACATTTTGTAAACCAATGCAATTTTAAAGAACTTTTTTTTAATTACGAAGGTTATTCAATAAGTAACGAGACAAATCGCTGGAGCTCAAAAACGATTTGAATCAATACAAAACTTTGGCTACTTTTCATCACAGTCCCCAGCAACATTTGTATATTTGTCCCATAGTTCTTCTAATTTGTTTATGCCTCTGGCATAAAATTCTTTGGGTTGATCTTGTAGCCACTTTTGCACCTGATTTTTAACTTCTTCATTGGATTGAAAATGTTACCCACGTAGATCTTCTTCAATGGGTCCAAACAAATGGAAGAAGTATCACTGTAATACTAGCTGTTGATGGTTCGTTGATCGTCAAGATAGTCACAACAGAATCCCAGAATACTGTAAGCATGACCTTTACCTGCAGACGACTGGGTCCTGAATTTATTTCGAGTGGGAAAATCCGTATGCTTCCACTCAAGGCTTTGACACTTAGACTCCGGCTCAAAACGATGTATCTATGTTTCATCGCATTTTACTCAAAAATTATTTTTTAATTAAACATTGTTTTTTCAACTGCAGACTGATTTGAAACCTAGTTTCTTTGTGGGCGTCCGTAAGTTGTCTTGGAACCTATCTCGCACAAGCTTTTTGTACTGCAACTTATTCCGAATAATGTTGTGGACAGTTCCAACATTTGCGTGCACTTCTTCAGCTATCAGTTAAACTATCGAAACGTTGGCATAATTGAATGTTTGTTTCTTGACCGATTATCACCAAATTTCTTCATAACATAATTCATCAACGGTCAACAAATACTTTTATGAAAATGTAAATCACTGAGCGTTGTTCTTCCGAGGAGCAATGCTCGAGCGGAATTTGAGGTTATGCTTTACCAAATACTCTCGAACAGCTGATGAGAAACTAAGTACGGACGCCAACTTGACGTACTGAAACTATTGTATTGATTATACAAACCGTTTCTGACCTACACAGATTTTTCTTTTTATTTTTATTTTGTATAGATGCGTAACAGCAGCTAAGGTCCTTTGCACCTACTGCACTTATTTTTATTTTGTTATTTAATTTTTTTTTTTTTTAATCGTAACTTATCTACATTGCACTATTAAAAATTTAAAACCTAATCCCTGCACTTCACCAACTCAATTGTACTCTAAACTTACTTATCCATACTAGCTAATAAATACATTCATCCAAATAAATACTCTCACTCCAAGTAAAAAAACTAACGGTATTTTAATTCGAAAAAGAGCCACTTATAAATGCTGAAACGAGCCATTTTTTTTCTAGATATTGCACAGTCTTATTTACATTTTCAAAGTTATCTTTCAGTGCATCCGTTAAAGAGTAAGTTATGCCTAAATTTGCTCATATTGTTATATACTTTCTATATTCAACTGTGAGCTGCAAACTCGCATATCGGTTGTCTTTCCCCACTGAACAGATAACCGTGAGTTAACATACAGAGATTTGTCTCGTTACTTTATGAATGACCCTCGTAAATTGTATTAATTAGAGTGATAGAAAGTCGTATGATTGTTACACAACAGATTTTTTTTTTTCGAAACAAATGGTAAGTCAAGTTCATTGAAAAGAAAAATGAGAAAACTCGAAATCAACATTCGAAGGCCCCTTCCGGTCACAACCGGAAGTACAGAATGCATTCAAACAAATATAACAGAACAGAATTTATTCAAAAAATATAAAAACAAGAATATATAGAATTAAATATAATATTTACAACTTAAGGTACGTGACCATGAATGATTTTAAAAGAAAAAAAATATATATATAAATATGAAATAAAAGGATATCCGGACTTTTCAAATAAAAAACGATACTATCTATTCAGCTGTTACTTTTTCTTTAAAAACGTTTCGCCATTATTTCCTTTATATTGTTCCAGCAGCGTTTTTATTATTATTATTATTATTGTCACAGGACAAAGTAAAAATAATTTTCAAATAAACTATTGTCAATTTTATCGTTATTTCTTTCTTTTTTAAATGAAAACTTCAACTTTTTATTTTATTTTTCATGTTTATTGTGAAATTTTGCATAATTTACAACAAAATAATGACAGAGAATATGGACAAATAATGTGAAGGAAGGGGTGGTTTTAAATATGGATAATCATTTGTGTTAAACAAAACAAACTAAATAGACTATAAAGAACAGTTGTACGTACATACAAAGCCATTAAGTCATTAAAATGTTGGGACTTTTTTTCCTTTCTTCAAAAGATCTT
Source organism: Triatoma infestans (assembly GCA_011037195.1). Lineage (NCBI taxonomy): Eukaryota > Metazoa > Arthropoda > Insecta > Hemiptera > Reduviidae > Triatoma > Triatoma infestans. Next base: position 53,312 of record JAAEAF010005213.1, read on the forward strand.
CTGCGTCATTGTGATGATGTCATCAAAGTAAATGTAACGCAACAGGTTCTTTTTTTTTGTTCTATAAATTAAGTCTTTTTTTTTTGTTTTTTTTTTTTACCTCATTTACAATCTTCTATCTGAGTTGAATGTGTAATTTATCTGATGCTAAGCTTTAAATAAGTCACAACTTTATTTAAAAAAAAAAAGTCGTAGATTTCTCATTCTGTCTATGTAATTTTGTAACGGAAGTGCACAAAATGTTGCATTCATACGCGGTTCTAGGTGTAGCGTGAATAAAGTATTAAAGAACTGCAATGTACATAAGGGGAAGATATCTTATGAGATAACCCGTTAAAATGCCAGTCCCTTTTGTTCTTTTCCATTGTATCAGTGGTTTTTGGATCTTAGACCATAAATTGGAAGTGTTAATATTTAAACTCCCTAATGTACTAACTTCCCTATTCTCTATTCCATCATTTGCACCTTTCTGTCTCACCTTTCTGTTTACAAAATCACTTGAGAAATGATCTTTTTGAGCAAAGAATTACTAACAGTATTCACCATTTAATGTTCACAGCAAGTGAAATTCCGCTCTATCCCCTACACACTACCCACTCTTCATATACTTTGTTACGCTAATATTTTTTGGAGAAGATTTCGGGATCAGAGCATTTACTGATAAAAGGGGCTGAGCTCAGGGACTCGGAGAGAATCGAGGAAGAAGGGAAGTGGATAAGGAAAGACGTCACGTTAACAGTAGGAAAGGAAATGCAAATGACAGTACTAAAATGGAAAGTAATATCGTGATGAAAGGAAATAAAATACAATAAGAAAAGTGCAGTATGAAATAGAAAATACCTAATTTCAATTAAATAGCAGTGAACAGAAAGTAAGAAAAGGATTTCCATTTACGTTTCGTAAACACACTCAACATACTCATACTCACATGCAACACTTACTCATATTTACAGCACAGATCTACCTAGAGCATTAACTCTTTATAACGGGAGAAAGGTTTATCAAGATTCTTCATGGCTTCGCTTCATGGATTCTTCATTCAGGATGTAGGAGATCCGTTCGATGAACTTGGAGGAGGAAATCCCAGCCTAGTTGTCCAATGGATTTTTCTACTTTTCTAGATTTGCCCAAGTATTCCATTTATATAACTTTAGCCTTCTATATATGTCTTTTCATATACAGAAGCGGTAAAGCTGTAGACTGGCTAATCTTCTAATAATCCGACAAGTCCGTATGAAATGGAATAAATAGTTGAGAAAATTCTCCACGACGGCCATTTAGCGCTAGCATCGCACTACACCCTTCAACAATTCTCAACCGCTGTGCCATAATTACACTGCACTATATGTACGAATAAAGCTACAACTTAAAAACCTTGTTTCCCACCGGGAAGCTGTGGAAAAAACTCGTATAAAAGTCCGACAACCTCAGGGCTTTGGCCAGTTAAGAAGCAACATTTGAATAGTTAATTAAAACCAAACATATAAAGATTTCTTTTAAAACTTGGCATGCCAACTGCATAATTATAAACCATTTGAAACTTTTTTCAAAAAAATATTTTACACAGCTGTTCGGAATTTGTGGAGTTCACTTTCAAATACAAGAGGTTAGTTCAATGTTATTGCGCTCTCTTTTCGATTACAATGTCATAATGGAAAGTAATATCGTGATGAAAGGAAATAAAATACAATAAGAAAAGTGCAGTATGAAATAGAAATTCTCTACCAACCTGGATTGGTATTTGTTCCTCCACCAACTCTATGTATATGTTAGAACAAATGAGTCAAAATGTGATGTTTAAAGTAAATTTAGAGTATGACAAAGTCGGGTAAATGTTTAAAATTTAAATTTAACAAACACCTGTTAACGATAAGTTTCAAAGAAATTTATAATAATTAGATAATCACAAATTTAGCAAAAAGTCAAGATTAAAACGCTAGCAAATTCTTTTCTATTTTAATAAATCAAAGAGGTATAATAAAAAATGAATTTGTTACGTCATCGAATCCCTCACTTGTTCATTCTCTATCCTGTTTTTGATTATCACAAACTTAGTAAAACCACAATTATCTAAATTTTCTTCTTTTTTTTTCACAGTTTCGTGATTTATAGGCAATTTTTTTTCTTCTTCTAACCAATCTTAAACATGTTTATCGATTATAATAATTGGCAGGAACTCACGACCTTCCCATTTTTAGCGATTGGTTGGATGTAAGATCAATCTCTTTCATTGGTAAACCAAGAGAGATATAAAACGGGACATGATTTTGTTCCTATATAATGTATATGTATGGATAACCTTCTTCCTGTGTTATTTTTTCCTTTTAAATTATAGAAGCAATGGCTATTATTGATTAAACGTGATATACGTTCGAGTAGAGGAAGATATCCGTAGATTATCATGATATTAGAGCCAAAGCTTCAACTTTCAAACTATCAATACAAAACTAATATTCACACTTCCGAAGATAATGAAAAATCAATGTGATTCTAAATTATTTGTAATATAAATCTACAGTAGAATGATATCGATAACTGATAATAAAGTATGGTGGATATTATTACACCCGGGTCTGGATATTGGTTTTAGCACCCGTTTGTTGTTTTTCTTGGGGTAGCAATATGGTCCCAGTGGGGCTTTGGATAGCGTAGGGTTTGGTCCCTCCCAACAGACAAATATGTTGGATATTGTATTGCAAAATAGTAGAAAGATATTCTACATATTTACCAAGTCGGTTATTTTGTATTACACTGACATAAGGATTATATGTGATATATAATAACGATATTTTGTAATTGGGACCTTTCCCTATTGTATGTAGAAGAGGGGGATACAGGAAGAAACACTACCCGACGTTTTCACTAAGTTGAGAAAAACATTGCTATTATGAAATTATGGCAAGTTAAATGTATCTAGAAGGAGTACAGCCAAATCCACGAATAATACTGTTGAAACATGTATCATGGCTATCTTAGATGTTGTTAGTGTACACAAAGTGTATTATGTAAGTGTGCGTGAGAGTTCCTGTCAATATTAGATGTCCTTGTTTATATTCTGTCAATGTTGGTGTTGTCTATTTAAATTGTTGTACGTGTTGTGGGACGCCAAGATTCCTGAAGAAGTCGACTAATCCTACCGGATCTCTGACGTGTTACCAACTCAACAAGTTCCGTCTAAGAGGGAGCACAAATCCTGTAAAAGGACAACGAACAGACAATCTATTTCAAACAATGTTAAAAGAAACACAAGAAATGAAGGGATTAGCTCAATGGTAACGTGCTGGATTCCGTTCCGAGTTCAAGTCCACCAATGTTGCCCTTGGACTATCTGGAGACTGTATACATGGTGACATAGTGTACATAGTGTTTGTAATGTATATATTTGGATGCTGTGTAGAGTCAGTGAAAAGTGAAGAGAATAACGCAACTCAAAAAAGGAAACATAGTAGATCGTTCGAAGCTTAGATCCACAGTATCAGAAATGGATCTTTTGGGACATTCCTCATAAACATGGAGTCCTACTCTAAGTTAGGAAGGTTCTAAGTTAATTGCCGATTTCTAAAAAGTTCCTTTTTATTTCTTTATTTTTAAATTATTTTCACCTATTCTGGAGAAGGGGAAGTATTGACCCACCGGAAACTGTACTTTTCTGTGAACACTATTCAGAATATAATATCGCTACTTATTATTATTATTATTATTATTGTTATTATTTAATTATTAATTTTATTATAAATGAGAGATGTAATAGTTTTTATGTGTATATGTGTTTTACTTTCCGTTTTTAAAATTTAATTTGAAATAATGTAATTTTTCTTTGGATACATGAATTGTTTAATAAAATCTAAATTGTATTTTGTATAGTACATGTGTAAATAGTATATTAAATATTACTTTTTTTTTTTTTTAGGGATATAATGAACAAGTATTATTTACATTGCAACAGTAATTTTACTTTGAGTTAGTTAAAATAACTTGTAAATATTTTATATAATTTCATTTAAAGCTGTTTCATTTTGTTTAAATTCATGTAATATAGAATGTTTCTGTTATATTATGGGTCGAATTCCATTATGTTATGCAACATACAATATTGGCAGTTAATAAAATTCAAAACATACAAACATCGCGAATATTTTTCTTTCCAGCCTCAGTAGAATCTTGAATTAAAAAAATGCCATATCAAAAAAATTTAACGTGATTACAAATATTTCCTGTTAAAAAGTACAAAATAAAGTAAAAATAGAATTAGGTAAACAGAAATTCTCAATAAAGTTCCAAAATAGAACACTAGTAGATTTGATTATTATTGTAGCACGTGGTGGTAAGTTAATGTCAGTAGTTTGAGAGTGAATTATAGACTTCCCTTCGCTATATAGGCCGGGTAGGCAGGGTATTGACGTACATTGGAAAATAACTAAACTACTGACTACTCCAGATATAGACCCAGTGAATTACTGTTTATCTCCCTAAAACTATATTTCACTATATCTAATTGACAAAATGTTCTTCTAACTTGAAAAATTTTTATTCTACAAAAACCAACACATATTTAGTTATCTTGAAACCGTTCAGTTAATTAAAATGTAGAATGAAATCTTAACAAGGAAAACCTCCTGAGTATAATTGCACTTATGGATATGAATGTATTTATTAGTACGACTGTATTAATTAGCGTGAAAGTGTTTTTTTTCTTGGGTGGAAGGACTGAATGAATGAGTGTAAATAATTATATATAATGTATATATATAAATAGAGGTAATAGAGAATGCTATTTCCAAGATAACTATTTTAGGAAACCTTCGGGGAGAAGGAATATTAAATAAAAGTACTTCCCCCCTCCCCCCAGACGCAAGAGAATATAAAATGGAAACGAGTTGAGTCTGATAAATAATTTAAGATTCAGAAAATATGAACAAAAAGAAATTAACAGTGAAAGCACTACATGAAATACTATTAGAGGGTGTTTTACGCCCAAAATGATTTTATTAATGCAAGGAATGGCACAATTAGGATATCCACGCTCCTCCTCGTCGACTGGTTCGATGAAGTAAGAGGGGATGCGTGGGATCATGTTCTATAACCGACTGCTCCACCTTACCTTGCTGGACAAGGTACTGTGCTGGATGCACGACGTGGAGAAGAACGTGCCATCTCAGTTTTGTGGAGACAAAAGATCGAGCAGAAAACAGTTTTAGGGGCGCAAATGACCACAGCTGTCGATGCGCCGATCAAAAAAAAAAAAAAAAAAATGTTTCAAAAACAGTGACAGTCTAATATTATGTCTGCTACGGCATGAAATTTAAAGAAAAAAATCGTTGCAGACATTTTCAGTCGAAAGAGGTGCAACTTTGATAGAGTGAGGGGCGGAAAATCAATCGATGAAAATATTTAACGTCTTCAAGGGCCTTCAAAATATGTACATCCGGTACAAGTTCGTAAATCTAACACCACCAGCAGCAATAAGAGCAAGTAAAAAGCAATAATATTTGTTATTTAAAAATATATAAAGTATAAAATTTAATTTTTCATGCGTTGAAAAAAAAAAACTCTGGTATGAAACACTCACACTACTTTCTCTTACTGCAGTTCACAATGTTTAAGTCACAATATTCTTCAAACTTATAATTTTTGCTAAATGTTTGCTTTTCTTCAATTTTATATTTAGTGGGGAATCTAGAACTTAATAGCATGATTTTTTTTTTAGGAAACCATACACTCTCTCTTCCACTGTGGGTTCAGCGCGTCTTTACCTGAACAATTTTTCAGCTTTTGCGATTTTCTTCATAAAAACACCGACAAATTTCAGTAAATTTGTTATACTTATTATAAAATTTGTCAATTACATCTTTGCAAACTGCAATAAGAGAAAGTTGTGTGAATGTTTCACACCAGATTTTTTTTTTACATTATAGTTCAAGTATTGACCACAACAGCGCCAGCGAGTGTTCATACTGGACGTGAATGTAAAAATACTTAATGTGGAATATTTAAACATTTCTGCAACTGCTCTAAATTGGTTCTTTATATCATATTAACATAACAAAATCTTCTAACGATTTTCATTACACTTCGTATACAGTGCGTGTATACCTTCTGGTCTTATCACTATTATCACAAAATTATTTCTGAAAATAAGTAGAGTGGCTTTTTACCGCGAACCGTTCATGTATCGACCATATTTTTGTTATGAGGCAAGTTGTGGAAAAATGTAAAACAAAAAAATATGGAACTGGCTTTCATCGTCTTTGAGAAAGCCTATGGACAATGTGCCTTAGGTCTTTTGGTGTGGAAAGCCCATAAAGAAGCTTGTATTGGAATTGGCCTTATTCAGGCAAGTCAAAAATAAAAGGCAAGAGGGGAATATGTACCAATTCAAACAAGGTGGAAGACTATCCAAACCGTTCCTAGCCCCAATGGGACTAAAACAGGGTTATTGTCTGGCACCATCTCATTTTAAAATTTATTTACAGAGAGACTCCTGCAGGATTGGATATCAGGAGGGGGCAAGACATGGGCAGATACGAGTGTTGGCGGAGATGTCTAAGGAGAACAAGGGCGGATCGGATAAGGAATGAGGTTATATTGGAGGAAATGGGCATCAAGAAAAGGATTAAACAAAAGATGAGGTGGTGTGGGAATGTGCGACGGAATGGCCCTAGACAGATGGCCGGAAAGAGTTCGCAACTGGGCCCCTGCTGAAAGGAGAAAAAGAGGAAGTCCAGCTCGATGTTGGTAGGAAGAGATACAGGAGGAGATCAAAGGGAGAGGACTGGGAGACGGAGATTGGAAGGATAGGAGGCTAAGAAGAGAGGAACTGACTTAAAGGCGAACTCATCAGGGGAAAAGCTATAAACATAAAGTAAGTAATTTTTCGCTAGAAAAATTTACTAATTTAATAATAATAAGCAAGGAAGGGAATAGCTAAGTGGTTAGCGTACTGGACTTCCACGCGGAGGACACGGCTTCGAGTCCAGCTGTGCTACCCTTAGACTTTTTCTTCTAGGAGCCTCTACAACTCACTGTCCGGAGGCCGGCAGTGCACAGAGAAGGCTACGGTCGCCAATGACCATAGATTTGACGCGCCTTAAATTTAAAAAAAAACAAACAAACAATAATTTCATAAATGCCGATAGTTGTTTACTCTGCTTAAATTTACAAAAAGAGGAAACTATTCCTATTTGGTAAAATAAACTTATTTATCCATTCAGTACAATATTCTTCGTAATAAAATTACAGTCCGCCAGACAAATACAAACCTACAAGCCATTCGACCTACACAAATAATCAACTAACAAAAAAAAAAAAACCCATTACAACCAACAAATTAAGCAAAATTATCTACTATGGAACATCACCCACGTGCATTACATTTCATGATGCAATAATATTTATGCAATAATTCGTGCAAAAAACAAAAGAAATCTACAAAGAAAATTAACATTTCAAAAATACGAGTTGGAAGCACTCGTTTGAAAAGATGATGAATACTATTAAGTAATAACCCCATTTTAAATATCAAATAATAAAAATTATAATTTTCATAGATTAGAAAAAAAAGACGTCACCAATAATGTGATTCATTGACACTTTTCCTTACGTCATTAATATTTATTAAGCAATTATCAATAAAAAAAAAATTTAAATAACTATACATAAATAAGTGACCGCATTTTTTTTTCTGGGTTAGGTTTAATTTTTTTTTTTTAAAGATTTTAAATTCTCTGACATTTAGTAAGCGCTAAAAGCATTGCGATTATATCAATTGAGTTTTTAATTTCTCTTACTCCATATTAATTGTAATCGTGTCAAATTTTCGATATCTAGTTTTCACCGAAAATATCGTTTTGTGGTCTCCTGAGTTCAAAAAAGTGGTTTTTAGAAAATGATGTGATAATTGAACAATCGTAGAAAGTTCAAATATGATATTTCGTTTAGGTATCACCATGGGATTCGACAGTTGGTTATCTGTCGAAATTCCTCAAGTACGACTTTACTGAATTTTTTATTTTTTTGCGATTTTCTCAAAAATGGCTGCAACGATTTTCTTTAAACTTGATATATCAACTAGACAATCGATTAGATACTAAATCAACTAATTATTCAAACAGCTACAACTTTTATTTGAAACATTTCTTTGGGAAAATTGATTTAAGGGTAGGGTAGACCGGGACTAGTTATGACAAGGGCAGGTTGTGACATTTAGTTAATCAGGTAACCCGATTGAGGAAAGCAAAGTACTGGCCTGCAGTTCTGATTGGATTGCCACAGTGTTTTGTTTGAATCTGTAGTTGATGCTTCGTACGGTTTTTAGATTAGAGTGAATTTTCTTTTTTTTGTCGTCAAAAAGTAAAATTTAACGATTCTGTTTGGACATAATTTGTTGGCAGATAAGAAAAGGTAAGTAAGTTTTGATATTATTATTAAGAAAGCAACAGTATTCTAGTGTACAAATTGTATCTTTAGATTTTTAAAAAAGTGAACATTGCCTGTGTTTAGAAAGAAAATATACAATGGCGACACCTGGGGCTAGTTGTGACACTGTTTGGGGGTATTCAGGAGGGGTAATTTTTTGTGATACTGTCACAACTTACCCCGATAAAATTATAATTTACTGTATTAACGTAAAATACGTTTTTTGGGAGGCACCAATTTGGTAAAAAGCGAAAGTTTGTTTGGAACCATACGAGAATTCAAAAACTGGAGAAGATTGGGCACAGTGCGTGATTTGTAAAAAATGAGCTCATGTTAGATGCACGAAGAATGAAGCATTTTATGTTGGTATTCATTGTAATTCTGATGGAGATGTTTTTGATAGTAGTGATTAGTTTATCAACATTTTAAAAGCCTATGTAGTGGTAGAAAGAAATGAAAGAAAATAATAGTTTAGAATATTTTATAGTTTGAAAAATCTAATTTTGTTAATATTTTAAATGTATCTTAGTGCAGTGAAAAGGGTCAGGTACTGTAATTTGGGGGTCATTGCTATTAGGGAAACAAAGGCAGAAAAATCCGTTAAATTGATACAATGCGACTTGGTCAACTGTTTTGTAAAGGAAGGCATTCCTTCGGACAGTCTGCATTCTGCTTTCAAAGCCAGAACACTTGCTTCAGGAATCGCTCTCGTAAACTCATGCGAGATTTGCCTTTATTCTAGATATACATCATTTATTTAAGATATAGTTGTGATATTGTATTGTACTTAAATTTGCTTAGAGAATAATATATTTATTTTAAAAACAGTGGTGCTCTCTTGATTATTTTTAGTACTTCACTCTTAAACATATATACATTACAAGCCCTTTTACTAAACTCCTCGTGCTACTACAAGCAACTACAAAGTACAACACATCCACAACACAAACATTACACCTACAAGAGCTATTTTTGGATTATCTTTATATTATGTCTTAATATTGTTCAATGTTTTTAGTTATTTTTTTTAATAACTTCAATTTTAAAATAATTTATAGCCTAGTGCATTTAACAAATATAGCTCTGGCTGTATGGTGAAAATCTATGCCCCACATAAAAAAACAAAAAATAATTTATATCAAGCAACTATAATTTTATATTTTGTTGTCAACATTTGTAGAGAGGTTTTGAACAGCACTTCTTATCTATTGTAAATATTGGTTTTGTAATAAACAAAGTTACATGCGATTTTGTCTCAGAATCAGAATATTTTTTCCAGAAATACAAATGGGGCCAAATTTATCTTTTATATAGGTTTGGTCACAACTTGCCCCAATTTGGGACAAGTTGTGACAAAGTTTATATTTAAAAAAAATTATTCTATCATTACAAACAAAAACTCTTATTTTTCAACAAACAGTATAAAAGATGTACAAAGAACCATAGCATTCAGGACATATGAAACATATTTCTAAAAAGGCGAAATATGCTTGTAAAATTTAATACTCTCAAAAATGTCACAGCAACCCCCGGTCTACCCTACTTTTGGAGGGGGAAGGGGTTTACGGTTTTCCTCTAAAGTGCTAGTTAAGTTTATTACACAATTCTATAATCTTAATAATATTAATTAGGATTAAATATGTTGTTGAAATTCTGAGTTTCAAGAAAATTAGTAAACCGGAAGTGTTTTTTACAGGTTTTTTTTTTTTCAGTTTTTGTGAATTTCTCCATAAAAACACCGACGGAATTTTATTAAATTTGATATACTACTATCAAGTTTGTCAATTACAATTCTGAAAACTGGAAAACGAACGAGAAAGATGTGTGAGTGTTTCATAACAGATTTTTTTTTTTTTTTCTTTTTTTTTCACGAAAATAAGTGTTCAACAGAAATATTATATCAGTGACCCGAAAAAAAATCAAGTATTTCAAAAATACTACTTTATAGGAGTTTATATTTTCCTCTAATTCTATTCATTATACAACTCTAGCATCTGTACAATATTAATTACAATTAAATGTAATACCAAAACTCCGAATTTGAAATAAAAAAAATTCGGTTGACCGGTAATATGACTGGGAGAGCTGGAAGAACTTGCTCCCTCAAAAAATATTTAAGACTAGTAACTGTTTATTAAAAATTATCAGTTTAAAGAAAGTTGGCCTCAATTGTAGCTGTGCAATTTTTTTTTTTATATATTTATTGTAACGCAGCCAGTCGTGCCATGTAGGAGAGAAAGCATGTACCTCAAGTTCTCTTAGTAGCCGTTGGGAAGCGCTGGCGACGCGCTCTAGTTTTTTCTGGAAGAATTGAGAACATTCTAGATACTTCTCCACCGGTATAAATAGTGGGACCACAGTGAGTTGAGAGAGTTTTTCTAGTTACAAACGAAGTATACGTTTGTGGAAAGTGTATTAAAAGTGAACAAAGTGAACTTTTATGGTTTAAACTGTGAATTAATTATTATTAAGTGTTGTTTTTTTGTAATTTATTGTGTATAACAATAAATTGGGGTTTGTCTTATTGAAGTTTAGAGTATTTTATCTAAACAACCCACTGCTGCAACAAACTAGTTGCAGTAGCTAGTTTAGAGGGAAAAACGTTACATTATTATTATTTATTTATTTATTTTATTTTTTTTTATTTAAGGCGCGTCAACATCTATGGTCATTGGCGCCCGGAGCCTTCTCAGTGAGCTGTCGGCCTCGGGACAGTGTTCTCTCGTTACAGACAACACTGTCCATCAGCGGACAGTGAGCTGTAGAGACTGCTAGAAAGAAAAAAATCTAAGGGTAGCACAGCTGGACTCGAACCCGGGCCCTCCGTTTGAGAGTCCCTTACACTAACCACTTAGCTATTCCCTTCCCTAGCTATGTAAATTGTAGTACGAGAAAGTCCTGTGAGTGCTACATAACAGATTTTTTTTTTTTATTATTTTGCTGTAACAAGAAACAACAACAATAATGGCTGGAGGTCAAATGGTTGAAGGGCCTAAGATGAGACTGCGAATTCATACTTACATTTCTACTCGTCTATATTAATTAAAAATTGCAAAAAAAAAACTTGATCCCCCAATAAAGAAAATAATCACAAAGCGCCGACTACTAATAAACGGCCCTGGGTAATAATGGAAAATTATTATAATTTACAATAATAAATTATATATTTATATTATTAAAAACTGAAATACATTATAATTATATAATTAAGTTATAAATTCATTGAGCTAAATATTAAAATTCAGTATACACAAGTTTGCAATATGCTAAAGCAGAGAAAGAATAACTGTACAAAATATTAATGACCAGTTTGGAAAGATAATTGATGATTTAAAACCGGTAAATAATACGATTTTTTTTTTTTTTAAGAAAAATATACGAATTGGTATCAAAATTATGATGAATCAATAATCAAGACTTCCGTGGTCATTAACATCAGCAATTAGATAAAAGGAGAGGAAGAGAAAAAACTTCTGGCTTAAAACTGTTGTTGACTTTCTATTACTCTATTTTATTAAATTCCTATGTGATATTTTTTATTTATTACTTTTTCTTACCGCTGTAAGAAAAAAGTAAGTATTGCGATCGTGTCAAATTTTAAAAATCGAGTTTTCTTTGGAAATAAGCATTTTAGAAATCTGTGTGTTGTGTGTGTTGAGCTTAGCCTGAAAAACGAAAAATTGTAGGTAGTTCAAACTTGACATTCAATTTGGTATCATGGTGGGGGTCCAACAAAAAGTTATCCCATTTTTTAGGTTTCTGCGGTCATTTTCATTAAAAACACTTCAAGTTTCCGGGATGAGACCACGTCAGTGGTTTGCTAAAATCCGACGTGTTGCCCATATTTCAATGAGCCATTGAAATATGGCTCCTTGAATATGTGGTGGATGGATCTGCAATGCTGGATGATAACATCTGGTATTTTATCCGTCGTAGCATGCAAATTTATTTTCTTCCTGACCGGTTTCGGATTTTCATCCATCGTCAGAGCAAATTCACCAAGTTCGTGTATAGAGTTCACTTCAACGTAATGTTTCTGTTACTTGTTTGTTAATCACACTTGTTGGTTATATATAGAGAATTAAGAAGTGGGGCGAAAGGCGAGTGAGAATCGGACCGTCTCCCCACTCCAGGGGAGTTGAGTATGAAAAGCTCGAGTGGCAACTACTATCGAAGGAGCTCACTAAAACCGTTTGCCGGGGAAATTGTGAGACTGAAAGTTTTCCGTTTTCCATTATACAAGGCCTTTTCGGACATGCAATACTTTCGATGAGTTTCGTATTTCTCTCTTTGTGTATATATATCTGTATGTGTGTTTCATCATATAATATTTTCTTTTGTAAAGGTATACCTTCCTCATTATTTTCATTATCTTTTGATTGGAAAATATATGTATTATTGAACTTGCATATACAGTTTTCATTGCCTGTTAGGCTGCCTGAATGAAGAAAAGTTTGTCTCTACTGGTATGTATAGTTTCCTTTATCTCACTATTTCTTCTGATTTTAATTAATTTTTGTTATTTAATTTTCTTTTATTTAAATCATTGGCTATATAGCCTGGCGCCCAACTACCTGAATATCTGAGAAATTTTCCAAATAACCGGAACCTGGTTATAAGTGGCACTACATTATATACAACCAACAAGTGTGAGTAACAAGTAACAGAAACATTACGTTGAAGTGAACTCTCAACAAGAACTTGGTGAATTTACTCTTACGATGGATGAAAATCCGAAACCGGTCAGGAAGAAAATAAATTTGCATGCTACGATGGATAAAATACCAGAAGCCTTACACCTTGATTGCCTTATTGGCTTTCAAGGAGTATCGACTCTGAAGTGGCTCATTGCAATATAGGCAAAGCGTCGGTTTCTAGCAAACCACTGATACAGTTTCAACCAGGAAACTCCAAGTGTTTTTCAATAAGTTATCTGTCAAAAATTTCCTCAACCGAAAGTAGCACTTTACTGAATGTATTTTTCAGTTTTTTGCTATTTTCTCAAAAATGACACCAACGAGATTTTCTTTAAAAATTTTTCAGAGAAAATTCATTTACAAAAGGTTTTGATGGTGGGGGGGGAGGGAGTGTGCGCGTAAGTGTTACTATAGTTTATTATAAGTCTCTATCAACAGTATAATAATAAATTTATCGCCAAAAATACGATTAGGAAGAAAATCAGTCAGTTAACCGGGATGTACGACATTATTAGGGAGGTTTTTTTCTTTTAAGTTTTCTCCGTCATATAACCAGATTTCATTAGACTTAATACTCACTATACAACACTACCAATTATGTTTAAAAAACTTTTTCTTATTTACATAGCATTTCATTCAAATTTGGCAAATTTCCCATGTATTTGTGACTTTAATATTCAAAAAACATAAACCGTAGTAAACTGGCACTTTTGAGCGAAGCAGTTCTCCCAGGTATCCTCCAGAACATGTCAAAAATAAATTTCTTTAGAAAAAAAGTTTCAAATAAAATTGATAGAAAAATCGCAAAAAAACTGAAAAAAAAATTAAAATCGCACTTATGGTCAATTGATTTTTCTTTCGCCTTTTGTTACTTCCAAAAATGGATTTTCCAGTAAAAAAATGTTTCAGATAAGGAGTGATGGAACTAAATGTATGTAGTGGGCATTTAAAAGAAAATCGTTGGGGGGCCATTTTCCAGAAAATTGCACACAAAAAAAAAAAATATTGAAAAATCCAAGCAGTAAAGTGGATGACCCAGGGTTGATCAATTTTAAACAAAACCTTAATGTCAGTTATGTACCCTAAATATCAAGTTTGATTTCTTGCGGTTTTTCGATTTTTTCTTACTTTTTTGCCCCCCCCCCCAAATACTACAAAAAATCACTTCTTTCAGAATCAAAGACCTTGTGAAAAGCATATTTCGAAAATTTCTCACGATTTGCAATACATCCTCTTTTAAGCCCCATCACTCAAATGAAAAGATTTTTCTTAGTTTCATTCATAAATAAAACAAAGAAAAAAAATTTATGAATGAATTGTATTTATTTATTTATTTTTTCCTTTTCTATTGTTTACATTTTCACAGAAAACGCATGCATGCGTAACGCCCTCGTAACTGATATATTACTGTATGATTCACTTTTTCCTTTAAAAATATAGTGTACACATACTTTACAACATTCTATATATTTTTTTATATAAGGAAAACCACGTAAAAATCTGAACAAGGTTAAAGTCTCCAATGTTTTATTATCAGCTGGGGAGCCCTCTTATCCAAACATTTTGGGGGCAATTCATTTTCTAAAATAAACTAATAGGTCTAATACATATTAGAGTTTTTAGTTTTAATTTAAGGGTCATTCAACATCTATAGTTCATTGGCGCCGGGAAACTTCAGTGCACTGCCTGCCTACGGCACTTTAAAGGAAAGCTACAATTGCAGCTTTTTCAAAACTCTCATAAAATTAAGTTTCCTAGAGAAATAATGTTTGAAAAAAAATTGATAGCTCTCTTGCAGTTAGTAAACGTGGTTTAAAGTACATGATTGGAACTGTTTTCTGAGAAAAACTGAAAATACTAAATAATAATTTAAAAAAAAAAAATCATCGTTTCGGATGTGAAAATAATATCGGCTAAATTCGGCTTCCGGAGATTTTTTTTTTTTTTTTGAGAAACATTGTTAAGTTTTCTGTGTTAGGACTTATACAAAAGTTCGCCAAAAAACATTTTTAATTTCGCTTACTTAAAGGCGGAAGTATTTTGCAATCGTGTCAAATTTTCGAATTTTAATTTTCACCCCGAAATAAAGATTTTCATTTCCCCTGAAACAGAAAAAAATGGTTTTTAACAAATTGGTGAGTAAGTGTTTTAGTGTGGGTGTGTGTGTGTGTGTGTGTGTGTGTATGTATGTG
>JAAEAF010005214.1:0-84772 GCA_011037195.1 Triatoma infestans
AGCCTGTACAATTTAGTTCGTGTTTTAGACCAGACTGCCCTCGTGACAGTGGTTTGCTAGAAACAATCCGATGTTTCACCTATATTACAATAAGCCTCTTCAGGGTCATTACACCTTGAAAGCTAATGGAGCAATGAACCTTGGTAGAGAAGGGTTGTATTATACCGATGTGTGCAGCTATCAATGGTAGTCTACCTTATCGTTATACTCCTAATTATCGTCCTTGTATTTTCTGGTAAAATAAAGTGTTGTCTTCTTTTAATTTTTTTTATTTATAGGCGCGTCAACATGTATGGTCATTGGCGCCCGAAGCCTTATCAATGCACTGCCGGCCTCCGGGACAGAGTTCTCTTCGTTACAGACAACAACTTTACGTCATCGGACAGTGAGCTATAAGGCTCCTAGGAAGAGAAAATCTAGCCCGGCTGGATTCGAACCTGGGAACTCCGCGTTGCTAGTCCAGCAATGGGACCTCTGCGCTACCACTGAGCTAACCCCTTAACGTTGTCTTCTTAAAAACTTTATTATTAAAAGCTTCCTAATAATAATTACAAAAGACTGGACATGACAACCTCAACTCCCTTATCATTGGGATAAGGAGTTATGGAAAACGCAACTCTATGTGGGCAAGCTCCAATGATATTGTAGCATCTTGATACATGTCCCTCCCTCAGTTAGAGGATGTATTGACCTGATTGAGGTCGTGTAGCAGCTTTGCCTTAAAAGAACAAGGAAAAAAGAAATCCCGTTATACTAAACATTTCTTATCAGACTAATAAACATTAGTTCCAGAACTGATGTCAGAAAAAGCTTGTGGATAAGTGGATCAGTTTCAAATCTAGTTATAATCTGCAAAAAGAACGCTTTCAATAATTTGTTTCAATACCAAGGATCTTCGTTAAAAGAAAAACCAAATAGAGAACAGGTAGTTACTTAATTCTATATCGAGTTTTCACCGGAAATACACTTTTTGAGGCCCCCCTGAGTCCAAAAAAGTGTTTTTGATTTAAATGCTCAGTGTATGTGAATCGTAAAAAGTACATACTTGATGTTTCACTTGGGAATGACCATGAGATCCGACAGGAACTTGAGTTTGAAGAAAATCGTTCCACCGGACGTACAACTTTACTAAAGGGATTTTTTCAGTTTTTTGAGATTTTTTCGAAAACGGCTCTAAAGATTTTATTTTAACTTGTATTGTTAACTACACACATAAAGAGCTACAACATTTATTTGAAACATTTTTCCGAAAAAATATTTAAGGGTTGTTGGGTGGGGTGTTGGGGGCTATGTTCTTCTACACAGTGTTATTTCAGTTTTTTCATTTCAGTTATATCATTCTGCCATGCACAAAATAATAATTACAATGACATGTGATGCTATAATTGCAAATTTAAAGCTAATTTATTGAACAGGTTTTTGAGTTTGTTTTTGCGATTATCTCCATAAAAACACCAATGCTAGTCAACACAAATTAGTATGATGAAAATTTGTCATTTCATTAAATTGAGAAAGTCGTGTGAGTGTTTCACACCAGATTTTTGGTTTTTATATAAAATTTTTGCTTTTCAAAAAGGTTGACGTTTTAGGAAACTTATTTTTTTGCCTAAAGCTACGCCTAATACAAATAGTTTAACACATCATTTTTTCGTTCTTACAGACCGTTCAAAAGCACTGTCCTGTCCGCAAGATGCCATCTAAAACAGATCTGTTCGATTCCATTTTTTTTTTTTTTTGCGAGAAACTTAATTTTGATTGAATTTGCTCTTGCGTAAATTTCCATCTATTTAGTATCCTGTAATACTTTGTGGACTGCGCTATCTACATAAAATTAAGGACACCTACAATAAATAGATAAAAACTCCAGATTTAAGAAAAAAAATTTTAACTGAAAATTATTAATTTGTATGGGTGTTTAACATCAATTTTATTTTGTTCCATTAGTATAAACGGGCAAAACAAAATGGCGGACTTACATTCAGCTTGCAGTTTAGCATAATTATCTTTTGCTTTCTTTTTCAACAATGCAATGACATTTCTAAGTTTTTTTATTTATATCACACATAAATTATACGCCCACTTTCTTTGTGGGCGTCCGTAAGTGGTCTTGGAACCCATCTCGCACAAGTTTTCTTGTATGCAGCTTATTCTGAATAATGTTATGGACAGTTCCAACACTCGCGTGCACTTCTTCAGCTATCATTACAGCAGTAATACGCCTGTTGTCCTGAATTAACGCGTTAATGCGAGATTCGAGGAAGGAAGTTGCAACTTCAACCGGTCGTCTACTTCGTTGCTCGTCGCAGACATTTACACGGCCACCTTTAAACTGATCTACCCATTTGTAAACGTTCGAATGGTTCAAACAATTATTCCCGTGGACATTCTTTCATGGATTTCACTACCTTTAATACCCTCTGCAACTAAAAATCTAATCACTGAGCGTGGTTCTTCCGAGGTGCAATGCTCGAGCGGATTCGCCAGGCTTAACTGAATACATTTGAGGTTATGCTTACCAAATACTCACGAATAGCTGATGAAAAGCTAAGTCGTGCCAACTTGACGCACTGAAACTATTGTATTGTGATTAATAAACAAACCATTTCTGAGCTACAAGCGTTTGTCTCGTTACTTATTGAATGACCCTCGTATAAATATAAAAGTAAATATTATGTCAGAAATAACTTGATTTTTTTTTTATAAAAAAAATGTTTATTGCACAATTAGATTATTTATAAATTACTTATGGAGGGAAAATTAGTTAAAAAAAAATTCTTAACTAGATTTTCATTGAAATAATTAGCTAAAAAATAATTTACCAATCACAGTACAGAATTGTGAAGGTGTGAAATATGGGTGTTATGATAGGCCAATCAGAAATTTTAGAAATAATCATATTGACCACGCCTGTTTTATATAAACCACGCCCCCCCCCCAAGGCGATCAAAATTTTAAGCTTACACATGTTACACATATATTGTCTACTTTTATTAGATTTTAGCGTTGCGAACTTTCCAACTCGACATTCGTTTCGCCGTGTTTAGTATAAAAATTGATTTTGTTTCCTAAATGTGAGCAGTTTCAAAACACAAAATCAAAATTATGCTTTTTTCGTAATAATTTGATAAAATTGAAGAAATCATAAGTTAAGCGTTTTTTACTTTCTCTAACAGCTGTTTTTTAGAGGCAGTATTGTAATCGTGACAAATTTTCGAAATAGTGTTTTGATGGTCAGATGCGCTGCAGTCTAGAACAGAACGCAGAAACAAGGAAAACATTAGAATTAGTGACGCGTGTTATTGTTTTGCTTAGCGGTGCAAAAAAATTCACCCCGTATTTTCCATATTTCATCATGAACACCAAAGATTTTCTGGTTGAGACCGTATCTTAAAATGGTTTTGGTCTAGCGGCGGTGTTTTGGTGCATCATGGCTGTTAATAGCGTTTCTTCATGGTAGTTATTGGTTTTGAGTTAGGGGCAAGAAACATGGTTGTAAAGTAATGGGGCGGAGCCCTAAACTTCCATCTCCTTCCCCTCTCTCTCTCACACACACACACACACACACACACACACACACACACACACACACACACTGCTTTGTTTTGTTCAGGAAAAATTGTTATTTCCTTTTTCTTCTCTTTTTTCACTCCGTTGGGGGAGATTAGTGGATAACTTAAGCCACATCCATTGACCTGCACAGCCATTTTACATACAAGATCGAGGGTGAAGTTAGGCCTCTCACCTTTCTATTACTTTTCAACCATCCACTATTTGTTTTTTTCCCAATCTTGGTATATAAAATCAAGCCAATAAACTATTCTGAAGATAGACATCTGTTCATACAAATAACCCCACACTGACACAGTCTCAACCCGAAGACCATAGTGTTTTGCATGGCAGTAGCCGCGGACAAGCCTGTGATTTCAAAAATTAAGCAATTTCTACCGGATTGCCCAAGTTTTTTTTTCTGTTTTCTTATCAACAGAACTATTCTTTTCTCAAAAACTATTATAGAAACAAAAAAAAAATGGTTCGCTTAGTTTTTTGCATTACATGAAATCCAAAAATGTGGTGTCAGAATATATATATATATTAAGGGGTTTTAAACATCTTTTTTAACAACAGTGTCTTCCTCCAGAGTCTTCCTCCAGTGCACGATCAGCTTCCTGTGAGGGCACAGTTCTCTCACACGTTACAGAGAACAATGCACCCCATATTATTGGGAGCACAGGAGCTGTAGTAAGAAGGCTTCTAGGGCGAGAAAAAAAATCTTAAGGGAAGCTTCCTCTGCCTGGGCTTTATGTTCCAATACAGCGCGCTAACTACTTAGCTAATTCCGCTCCTGGATATTACTTGATTTGTCGTTACTTATACTAAAATTGGAATAATTATTTTTGTAAAACACTTAGATCTTCGGGTTGAGGACCGCATCAGTGATTGGTTATAAACCGACATTTCGCCGATATTATAATAGGCTTCTTCAGGTAGTGTCGCTTTTAAAGCTGAGACAACACTGACATGGTATAGAGTGGGTAGTGTAGAGCAGCGGAAAGGTGGGTGTTAGCCCTACGTATTACCAATAGCCATCTAGGGAGAAGGAAGCTAATCCCCACCTCGCCACTGCTCTACACTACCCATTCAATATCGTGTCAGTGTTGTTTCAGCTTTAGAGAGGCTACACTATCCTGAAGAAGAAGCCTTATACACTAATATGGGCGAAAAGTCGGTTTTATAACTAACCAGTGACGCGTCTTAACCCGAAAACATAATTATTTTACATGACAATGGCCGTGGAAGCCTTAAACATTATTATTATTTTATTTTAATTTAAGGCGCACAGTTGTCTTAAGCGCCCGAAGCCTTCTCAGTGCACTGCCGGCCTCCAGACAGTGTTCTTTCGTTACAGATAACACTGCCACCATCACCGAACAATGAGCTGTATAGGCACACCTAGGAAGTGAAAATCTAAGTGGCAGCATTGCTGGACTTGAACCCGGGACCTCCGCGTTGCTAGCTCAACGCGCTACCACAAACAATCCTTTTGTTAATTATTGTTATTATTACTTAAGCGTTACAGGAGCTCGCTTCAAGCACATAAAAAAAAAAAAAAAACTTAAAAACTGGAAAGGTCAACATGATGGCTCAGTTACACTGGGCAAGAGTTTACTCGTACACATCTTTCGCTTTATCTTTTATTTACACAAAATTATAGTAATGATGTGGTAAACAATAAACAATATCACCCTAACTTCAAACTTCTGCATTTCTAGGGAAAAAACTACAATTATTACGTTTTTTAACTTCTAGTAACATTAAATCAATTTTGAATAAGAAGAAATGATGAGAAGGGTTTTAAATCTTCTTTTTGACTTACTCATAAAATTTCCTAATAAGTGGAGAACTTATTGCTTGGTATCGTGTCAAATTTTCGAATAGAGCTTTTTGCACATAAATTATACGTGTTAAAAAAAAAAAAAATTAGCGAATTACGTGTGTCTGTATCTGTGTGTGTCTGTGCTCGCACGTGTGTGTTTCCTCAAAAACGGAAATAAAGATAATGTGAGGAAGCTCAGGAAATTTGATAAACCATTTTAGATGCTTCAAAAATCTATCAATGATTTTTCTTACAAAATCTGTTTCAACGTGTTTCTTTTTAAACTACGTCATATTAAATACTTTGACTACAGAGACACACACATGCCTATCACTTTTATTTGTAACTTTCTTTTTTGCCAGGAAAAACTGATGGGGGGGGGGAATTCTCTAAAAAAAAGTTGGTTTCAATGAATTCGGGAACCGTACATTATTTTGAGACGAACTTTTAGAGGTTTAGAGCAGAAGTTCTTCTAGTTATCCTCATTCACACACTAAACGTTTTTTCATTCAAATTAAATCCTTATTTATTCAAATTAAATCCCTATTCATTCAAATTCCCTCCAAGAAGGCGTGGAGTTACTCTTTGGAGGGCTGATTTGTTGTGGAGTGTCTTGGCCTTTACGCATAGCGAGTTGTAAAGAGTCATTTAACAAGGTATGATGTTTGGCCTTGCACGTTCGGCATCTACCGTTGGAAGTACAGTCTGAAACGTAATGTCCAGGTCTTAAACAATTGAAACAAACGTTCTTTCCCTTAAGAAACTGCTTACGATTTACAGCGGATTTATCCCGAAAAAAGGGGCATTCGTAGAGATGGTGATTTTGACGACAGGAGCACAAAACACCTTTGCCAGACGACATTCGGGACGGGGAGGAACTCCCAGTTGTTGTAAGGATTCGCGATTTACTAGCTAACTTGGAGGAATGAGTACCCTTTGGTAATTCGCTAGGCATCGGTTTCGTAATCTTAAGAACTTTGCATTTTCCTCGCACAAAGTCAATCAGTTGTTTAAAAGACGGCCACGAGTCTACATACTGTGTTTCAAATTGCCTTTGGGTTTCAGAGTCCAACTTTCTTAAGGCCAGAGTTAGGAGCAAAAAATCGGCTTCATTTTCATTTTGATGTTTTTGAAAGCAGTGACATTCTCCCCAATTATGCTAATGAAAGACTGAAGTGACGACAGTGAACAAGGTCCAACCTGAAGAGGGAAATCCAGAACCTTGTTTATATAAGAGGCTGCTAAAACACGCTTATCATCATAATGGCTAAGCAAGGCATTCCAAGTTGGCATGTAATTTTGCTCGTCTACCATATAGGTAGCAATGACAGATTTAGCTTCACCCTCAAGCGCGTCTGCGAGATAATAATATTTTTCAATAACCGAAAGTTCCGTATTATTGTGCACCATGGAGAGAAAGAGCTGTTTGAAGTTGGGCCACTCGGGCAACAGCCCACTAAATTTAGGCACAGAAATCTTTGGAAGCTTCGATCTAGAAGCACTTTGATTTAGAGAAAAGTTTAATTTATTAGAAGCAAATGACTGTTGATGAAACTCTACAGCTTTGTAACAAACCCCCAGAGTTTCATTTCTAAGCTTTAAGTCCACTTTAGTAGGAAAGGAACTCTCATCACCCCCTTCAATGGCGAGCTTGTAATAACTCTCAAACTTAGAGTTATATTCCGAGAGAAGGAGATCTAGTCTTGTAAACATTGCGGAAAATTCTTTTAACAGTTCTGCTTTACCTTCGAGAACGACCGACCTACCGACAAGAAAAATTTGATTTATATCCTTTGATATGAGTTTTAATGCCGCTCTCTCAAACTTCAGCTCCTTAGAAAGTGGCATACTTATGAAATAATATAAACAAAATGTGCAAAATGCTATAAGCGATTAAGTACGCTGTAAAATAAAAGAAAATGAATGAGCCAAAAGAAAATTATCGAATACAATTAAATGTAAAAATTGAATTAAGAAATCATTAAATTACTTTGAAATATTGAAGACAAGTTGCACTGAAATATTTAAAATAATACACTTATTATGTAAAGTAAAGCAATCTAAAAAAATGAATTTTATAAAAATAATCATAGAATGATAAAATTCTCAACTATGAGAACGTACTTGAAACGTAAAGTCTAAAGTGCAACTGCATGAGCACAACTTAGTACTATGAGTAATTACTCTACCAATACGCCAATAATGCGTCTCTTTTTTGTTCTTAATTTTCTCTCTTTTTTATTTAATTATTTTACCTTTATACGAATTGTAAAAGTGAGAACGAAAAAAAATGCAGTAACGTTTATGCTGTTAACATATAATGCAGTATAACATATAAAAATTTCATAAATTGAATTTTATTGTTAGGTAATATGTGACTTCATGCCAATATACGAATTTACGTATTTTAAGACGCTAACATACAGACATAATCAAAAAAAGAAGAAGAAAAATGCAGTAACATTCACCCCTGCCTTAATTCTAATTAAATTTTTTTACACGAATAAAAAGAATATACTAAATTAACAAATGAATACACAAAATTATATTCTTTAAAGCATAAACTTACATATAAAGTAATAAACAACTAGTTCATCTGGCCCAGATGGGACCAGTGTTTTATTGTTTATTCGGCCCGGTTGGGGCCAATGTTTTATAAATCAGTTTTAATTTTTATGTGGACTGTATGTGTTTATAATAGAGAGAAAATTGGTTATGTTAAATTGAAAATTACGCAAACTAAATAACAAGGTGCATTTATTGAAAATGCGTGGTTAGTGGTTAGTAGTTGTACAAATAACAAAAAAATACAGAATTTACTGCAACGATGGCTTCACTGAGGTGACTTCCGGTTTTCCTTGTGGCTGGTCAGCTTCCACGGTTGCCTGGACATCTGGTGTTGACCTGACGCTAGTACTCAGCCCTTGCTCCCAGATGTAATGCCAAAAATTGACGGCTAATGTGTTGGTGCAATACAATTTGTACAGAGATGTACTAACAGACTTGTACTAAGACGTACATAAAGCTTGAGTACGCAGCTGCTCTGGCCAGAGACTTTTTGCACACTGACTTGAAGGTAGTAGGGCCGTGGTAGCCCTGTGATAATGGTAGGGAGCGCAAGCTGATTGGCCGACTGGCCTCTAACTAGAGCCAGAGATGTCTTGCCGGCAGCAGAGTTAATTTCTTGGAAGGCGCTGACGCTCGGTGTTGCACTCGTTATAAAAATGAATAAAGTTAACTAAAATTTCACTGTTCACTTCCTGAACATACCGCCCACCTAAAACCGAACGGTTTTACAAAAGAAAAAAGGTTCTACAGTATAACATAAGTCTCTATAAAGAAAGAAAAGGAATGACATTCTAGTGTGTGTTCTCCTCAGGACATGTAATCTGAGAGAGGGGCACTAATTTACTTAGAGCGGGACGAACTGTACCTTTACTATTTTTGACGGTTACTACTCGTATAACCCCTTCATCTCCAGGATGGCAAGTGACAACTCTAGCAGTTTGCCAATGCAGTGGGGAAGTGTTGGAGTCCACAAGTAAGACCAAATCTCCCTCCTTGATCGGTTGATGATGTTTACACCATTTAGGTAGACGTTGAAGGGTGTGCAGATACTCCGTGCTCCAAGCCTTCTAGAAATGCTGAACAGAGCTTTTAATGAGTTGCCATCTCGATAGGCGGTTTAAAGCAAGATGAGATAAGTCTTGTTCTGGTGGGGCAATTAAAGGAGCTCCAATTAAAAAATGCCCTGGTGTAAGGTATTCACCATACTCTGGGTCGTCGTTCAAGGGACATAAAGGACGGGAATTGAGAATGGCTTCAATTCGAGTAATCACTGTACTTAGTTCCTCAAATGTCAAAATCGTGTCCCTAAATGACTCTACAAAGGTGGTACTTTGCTGACTTTACCGCTGCTTCCCAAAGCCCACCGAAGTGAGGCGCGTAGGGTGGAACGAACAACCACTGAATTTCCTTGGCACTGGCATGACGTAGGATAGTATCCCTTGTCTCCTGCTCTCTAATCACGCGAACAGCGTTTGAAGGGTATGAGCAGCACCAACGAAATTCCTACCGCAGTCAGAATATATTCGCACAGGTAGCCCACGACGAGCAATAAATCTATCAAAGGCAGCAAGAAAGGCTTCCGTAGATAACGACGACACAATTTCTAAATGGACCGCTTTTGTGGCGAAGCAGACAAATACAGCTAAATAAGCTTTCACGATTCAAAATCAATCTTTTCTTTTGCAAATTAAATCCTTCTTCATTCAAATTAAATCCTTATTTATTCAAATTAAATCCCTATTCATTCAGATTCAATCTTTTTTCAAATTAAATCCTTCTTCATTCAAATTAAATCCTTATTTTATTACCCTCCTTCTTTTGGGCGCATTGGGTGGTGCAACCTCCGCACCACCGATAGCCCCAAACGGGATAATATAATTATTAAATTGCCCTAGCTCAGTGGCGAAGGGAGGGGTCCCCAAATAAAGACCAATAAAATAAAAGGAAATAAATAAATTAGGACAATAAACCAAAACAAAACAAATATGTGTAAACAAATAATTAAATAAATAACTGGCAGCTAGTACATAAAAAAAAAAATTAAGAAAGAAATTATATAGTAAAAAAAGACAACAGGGCGCCACGTAATTTTTCTGTATTAATAAGTCTGGAATTACGAAACCAGATTTGAGAACTAAAAACAAAAGAAAGACAGAAAACAGCAAATAAGTGTATCAGAAAGTAAAATAATTTATCTGTTTTTATGTTTAATTAAGTAATTATAATTATGAATAAAAAAAGAAAAACAAAAAAAGAGGTACTGGAAAAAAAAGAATCGAAAAGATAGAAATGAAACAGAAAAAAAAAAGAGAAAAAAATTAATTCCGCCGCTGGGAAGCGAACGCCGACTCTTATCACTGCAGTCCGCTGCTCTGTCCACTAGACCACAGGCCAACTGTCTGGTCAGCTGTTGCTAGGTGCTCTACTTATTTCACTTACCTCGTCTCGCCTTGCGTATTACATTGACCTTGAGGCCTGATTTCAATCATACGGGCAATACTTGCCCCTCTACAAGTTTGCGGGTTAATAAAGAAAATGAAAATTAAATAAGAAAAGAAAATTGAAAATTTCTATTTACAATAAAAAAACTATATACGAATTACAAAAATAAAGAAAAGAAAAGGTACCTTGTAGGAAAATTATACAGAAAATTAAAAAAAAATGAAAATAATAGAAAAACTTAAAATAGCGTCAATCCACGCAACCAAAAAAGAATAAGAATAATAAAGTTTGTATTTACAGTTTTCCACTCGAACACTTCACCACGTGGTCGTCCTGCTGGCAGATACGGCGAATCCCTGCTGTGGCTCTCCTTCTAATCCTCCAATACTCTAGGATGGATTACACTGCCGATCTCCTGCACTTAATTCTCCTTTAATTTTTGTTAAATGAGAATTATGGGCCCAATCCTCCGAAGAGTAAGGCGTACCACCTTTTTTCCTATGTTCACTCTCTCTCACCCGGGTAACCTCTGTTCTCCCTTCTCGGCTTACCTTCTCCTATCTCACAGCCTCCAACACTCATTGATTGAGACAGGCATTACATTTTGGAAAAGTCATTGCCAACCTCCAAAGCTTCACTTTTCCATTTATTTTTATTTTTTAATTTTTTTTCTCATATTCTTTATTATTCCTACAGGGAATTTCTGCTTATTGAATCTTGAATATGTTTCAACAGCTGATCCGTTCCCGCATAAATATGGTCTCTTGCCGCGCCTACTAACCTATATAATTAAAACCCCGCCATTTATTACGCAAGGCGACAGAGTATACTCAACACGCTATTTTTTCCTAGTGGAATCCGGCAGCTTCTGCTATCTAGTGGCGTTCAGAAGAACTAACAAGAAAAATTAAACTTTATAAAATACCAATTATTATTAAGAAAACAAGTGTTTTTTTAAACTTTAAATGGAGGTTAAATAGTGATAATAGAGATATTAAGCTGCCAAAGTATTCACTTAAAAGGGTAAATAATTTCCTTACTACCCCCAGATTTATTAAATTATCCCATAGCTAATTTCTCCACTCAACAATTTATTCAAATTAAATCCCTATTCATTCAAATTCAATCTTCTTTTTTTTCAAATTAAATCCTTATTCATTAAAATTAATCATTATTTATTCAAATTAAATCCCTATTCATTCAAATTCAATCTTCTTTTTTTTCAAATTAAATCCTTATTCATTAAAATTAATCATTATTTATTCAAATTAAATCCCTATTCATTCAAATTCAATCTTTTTTTTTCAAATTAATTCCTTCATTCAAATTAATCCGTATTAATTCAAATTCAATCTCTATTAATTCAAATTCACTTTTTTTTTCAAATTAAATCCCTATTCATTCAAATTAAATCTTTCTTTATTCAAATTACATCCTTATTTATTTAAATTACCTATTGATTCAAATTCAATCTTTTTCCAAGTTAAATCCTTCTTCATTCAAATTAAATCCTTCTTCATTCAAATTAAATCCTTGTTTATTCAAATTAAATCACTATTCATTCAATATTGAGAAATGTTTTTTAAAGTATGTAACATTAATCAAAATAGAAACGTCGTATTGAGTACTTCAGCAATAGATTTTTCGGCAGAAAATAACTACAGAAGGGTTTGTTATAAACCGACATTTCCTCTATATTTTACAATAGGCTTCTTCAGGATAGTGTTGCTACTAATACTGAAACAGTACTAGCAGGTAACTGGATGGTTACAGCAATCGTGGAGGGGTAGGACTTATCTTCCAATCTTCCAAAAGGCAAAACAAGGCTTTAATTTTATAGCAATGAGGTAGTGGCAGGGGCGACTAAGACTTCGTCACCCCAACAGCCATTTACAGAATGGTGGGAAAAGCTAAGCACCACCCTCCACAGTGTTGTTTCAGCATTAGAGGCAACTTATTCTGGAGAAGCCTAGTAATATGTGCCGAAACGTCAATTTATAACAAACTACTGATGCGGTATCAACACGAATGTCTCCAAGTTGTTTTGCATACATGCATTTCTGTTACTCATTCAATCGATGGTAAGTGTCCAAGAAAACTTATAACTTTGGTAAAACAGGGTTCAGTAATAGGAAACAATACAATTGCCACCAAACCTGAGGGGTTGTTTTCAGCATTATAGCATTATAGGCAACATTATCTTGAAGAAGAAATAGTATGAGGCGAAACGTCCGTTAATAACAAAACAAGTGACGCATTCTCAACCTTAAGACCTTATGGCCGCAAAAGCCGGAAATATTATATAGCTTATAATATTGCAGCATCCGGTGCATGGATTTCCTGTTGCAAGCACATCAACAGTCTTTAGCCTCTAGAAGGGGGTCAGCGTATTATACAAAGACAAAAGTGTGCCAGGTTAAATCATATGAAGACTCCCTACCCCATGACCCCGTTCATAAAGCTTTAGGATTGGCCCTGAGTGCCCAGTTTTAATAAAGGATATATTAAAAGTTACTTTAAAAAAAATCGTTTTAAGGAAACAAAAGTATGCCTTAAAAATTTTTTGAAAACATAAAACAAAATCAACAAAAGGTGCCTTAGCGAGCTCATAAAATTCAAAAATTAAAAATTCTGATGCCATATTTTTTGTGTGTGATATTCTCATAGAATCAACCAAGAGAACATTTTTTTTATTTTATTTTATTTAATAGTTTTCGAGACAAAATTGCTGTTGGTCCGCCATATCTATAAACTTGGACCATCCTGTGTATGAGTATGTTTGTTTGTAGTTTATTTTTTTTTCTTGAATCTTAGGTTATTGTGGAGGTTTTATCTATGGTTATATGTAGTATTTCTTCATGCTGCTCATGCAATTTTTTCATCATTGTTTTGATCAAAGTAAAAATTTGAAAAAATTATATATATATATATATATATATTAAATGCATGCTTGAATTTACTATCGTCCTAAATTTTTTTTCAAACTTGCATGCTTCTCTCATATTAATTAATTTTTTTTTTTAAATTGGCTAAGCATTATTTCAGTACTTTGTATTCAAGCTTTGTTTATACCATAACACTGAAAACAGTTCCTCTTCCTTCACCACAAAAAAAAAAAAAATTTAAATCTTGTCTTGTTCAAGAATTGTTTTTATACGAAACTAAGGACAGCAGAGCCTTTTTACTTTCTGTTTATTGCTGGGTAAGTTGGTAGTATTGCGATCGTATCAAAACTTTCTAAGTTGAGTTTTGTGATCTCCCAAGTACGAAGCCCAACAGTGTGAACAAAATATTTTAAAAAATAAATAAAATCGCAGGAAGTTTAAATTTGGTGTTCCATGTAGGTCACAATTACATCTTCTTACACGAAGATTTCCGTCTAGAATGTATCAACGTATCAATGTATTCAGATATATTAGAAGCATACCTAGAATTTCAAATTTGAAGAAAATTGGTTAACCGGTAGGGTCAACTAGAAAACGACTGTAACGATTTCCTTTAAACTTGGAATGCTAACTGCATATTTATATATATATATAAATAAAATTAATTTAGGTGTAAAACACTTAGATCTTCGGGTTGAGAACGCGTCAGTGGTTTGTAGTTCATGATATGGTCTCCTCTAAAGCTGAAACAACATACTCGGATTATAGGCTTGTGCCAAAGTCCCACATTCCAAAAAGATTGGGATCCAACGATACTGGAGGGAGAAACCACAGTTGGCCACCTACAGTTTTAGAAGCGACACTATCCAGTAAGAAGATTATTTGTAATATGGGCGAAACGTCGGTTTATAAATTAAAAAAAAAATGACGCGGTCTCAATCAGAAGATTAAGTGTTTTTACATGAAAGATTTAATTAGGTAGTTCTGCGGAATTTTTGTAGCGTTAAATTACAAATATTATGTGGTTCAGTGTTATTGGCGCTGTATGCTGGACTATAATGCAATCACTTTTACTACCTCCCTCTACCTCTTTATTTACATAAAAACTGAGTAAAATTGGAAGTAAAACAAGCAAAAAATCATCATTTTATATAGTAAACTAAAAAGGAGACCTCCTAGTTATCAAGTTCCTTTCTCATAACCACTACGCCAATACAAATTGATAAAATTTATTGTTGTAGAGCTTTGTAAATAATTATATAATTTATTCATTAGTTATTTTAATTCTTTTTTAAATGAGGCTTTAGATAGTTATCATTCATTTATTAATTTTAATTGCTTTGAATTTATTTTATTTTTATTTATTAATTTATTTATTTTTATGGCTATAGATAATTGGTAGGCCTACTTTATGTAGAGACAGTACTCTCTCTACTCTTATAACAAACTGAATGGTCGTTGATCATAAAATCCAGATGTATTCTAGCCCAGCTATCCCCCTTCCTTCTGTAGACGGCTGCTCGCCGCAATCGGAAATGCACGCAGGAAATGAGATTGGAAATCATAGATGGACTGCCCAGCCTTTACACAAAGAAAAAACTAATGTGCCATAATCGCCTTTTTTATCTACTAATTTGATATTTGACCTTAGTCAACTTTTCTTTGTGGATGAAAATGATAGTTGGATTAGATGTTTATATATTCTGTATTTGTGTGTGTGTGTGCGCGCGCGCATTCATGGACTGCAGTTTAAATAGTGATAGGTAATAAACCTATTTTTTCAAATATCTTCTGATGATTAGTGAATATCCATGATTTTCATTTGTTTATCTTGAATACTTTTGTTCACACACACCCACACATAGATAAGATAAAAATGTATTTCCGGTCTGAGAAAAAAACAAACAAAATCTGGTGTGCAAACTCACACGACTCCCTCTTGCTGTTACTAATGTAATACTGGGAACAAAAGTCTTTCCTCAACAGTACTTTACCGAATGTTAATTTGCTAAGAATTTACCTAATTGAATTTATAAATTCAGGCGATTTTGTGTCACTCTTTAAGACTAAAGTCACAAACGCCGCTTCAGAAATTAATGAAGTAGAGAGAGAACGCTTTGAACAGATCACGGGCTGCACAGATCTGGTTCGAAAAATTTAGAGAGGATGATGTGAGCCTGGAAAGTAAGCATTATCCAGGACGTTCTCTCTCCTTAGATTCAGCACTTCTGGCGACAGGCTGTAGAGGTGGATCATTGCATCTGCGCTAGCAAAAACTCAAAAACCTATTCTGTTGAGTCGCATTTCCGGTTAACTGATTTTCTTCAAATTTGGAATCTAGTAAAGCTTCTAATGTATATTATTATGTAGGTGGTAGAACCATACATTGTACTTAACTGGTACTTTAGAGGAAAGCTTAAACGCTACTGTTTTCCCCAGTTTTCGTTTCGTTCACTCACATACAGACCATTCGTTAAGACTTTTTTTTACTTTTTCCATGGTGGACCTAAAACACATGTAATTCCGGTGAAAACTATCAAATTCCAAAAATTGTTGACACGATCGCAGTACTTTACCATTTTTACACCATCGTCATAGAATTTGACGCTTGTTATTTTTATTGATGGCTTACATTGATGACACACATTTATACCGTTTTTGCAACTTCTTCGCCTGATGAAAGTAAAACAAAGTAGTTCCAACAAGAAGCCCTGTATTATTTTGGCAAAGGACAAAGAGGTTTCGTAACTAGAAACCGACTAGCTATTTCAGATTTCATTAGTGCTTCGATTTGGTTGATAACTGCTATTTCCATATTCCTCAATATTTCGAAAGTTTTGTGATGCGGATTTGGAAAGTAACGCATGCTATTATCTTCCCTGCCCAAAATTATAGAATGCATAGCTGTGGCACAGATTATTTTAGTTTTTTTTTTTTTTTTGGAGCATGTATATCGATCAAAACTTTTCTATTTAAATTGTTTTCTTGCATTTGAACCATTTTCAAAAAATTGTATCATATAATATTATTTTGGAACATCAATGATATGCATGCAATTTAAAAACACCGAATAATAATTAACTTTATTGCAACGGTTGCAATATTGTATTTAAAAAAAAAAAATAATCTGGTGTGAAACACTCACACGACCATCTCTTACTCCTGTTAATACAATTATATACAAAAATACAACTTTTCTTTAAATTTCAAATTTTACATATTGTGGTGGGGGAGGGGAGGAATAGTACTTACCTACCAAACTCAGACACCTGCTTGGGAAGTGAAGTGCGCGCCAATTACATTGAATCAACCACATATATTTAGAAATTTTCGAATAAAAGTGATAGATTTATATCTATGTAGTAAGCATTCCAAGTTTAAAGGAAATCGTTATAGTCATATTCGAGATAATTAACAAAAAAAAAAATCAAAAACCCATTCTGTAAACTAGCACTTCCGGTTAACCGATTTTCTTCAAATTTGGAATTTAACCAATGCTTGTAATTTATATTAATATTATATAAGTAGTAGAACCATCCATTGTACTTAATATATATATTATTTAATATTATATTTATATATATATTTAATATATAATATATTAACTGATGATTGGTTGGTCGCCGAAAATGATTTCAACAATTTTCTTGTAAACTTTGTATTGTGCTACGTATTATAAGCATTTATGTCCTCAATTTTATTTCAAACCTTATTTTCTTGTGGGTAAATTCATTTAAGAAGTGTTCTGGTGCGCGTTATGTTTTCCTCTGAAGTGCCATTTCAATATATTATACCATTCTATCGTCCATATAATATTTATAACAATTTAATGTGCTACCAAAATTCCGAGTTTGAAGAAATACTGTTTATTTTTATTTTACTGTTTAGACAGTTTATTTTTAATTGTACTGGGATTTTTTTTTTTTACGACTCGAAGAGGGTCTATGCAAGTAGTCTATGCTTACAATATTGAAGCCAATTAAATCTAATAAAAATCCAGGTTTCAAGAAAGTTATTAATAATGTATATTGCAGTAAGAGAAAGTCATGTGAGTTTTTTCTTTAAATTTTCCCTTACGTAAGAGTTTGTGCCAAATTTTAGAAACTGAGTATTCACTTGGATATACATATTTTGAGGTCCCCTGAAAACGAAAACAAAATGTTTTAAACGAAATTGTGTGTGTGTGTGTGTGTGTAAACAGAATATCTCAAAAACGAAAAATCAGAGGAAACACAAATGTGTATACCATCTAATTACCTTAAATACCTGCCACTTTTATTTGAATGTTGTTTTTTTGGAAAAATCAACCATAAGCTACCCTCCTAGAACATAAGCCACTTTAGTACAATGTATGGTTCTACCACCTATATAATTTTTAACATAAGGTACATTAAAAGATTCTAAATATCATCTTTGTAAACTTCAGACGTACATATATGGATGTGGCTTTTAAACAAAGTGCAATTCAATTTTAATTCAAGTCAAATACTCCCTCTCTCTGTAACCTGTTTCGTTTGGTATAACCTCTAATCCACCACTATATCTGAGATTTGTTTTGATCTTATTTTCGCGTATTACCATTAGATGTCATCGTGCTTATTAGAGTTGAATAATGTTACTTTCACACACTAGTAAGTGTGAGTGATTATAGTGTGTAACTCACCTGTATGTGAAAGTTGAACTTTCTTCATTAAATTTAGGGTAATAGTCGTCATTTAATTAGAAAAACGGTCATTTTTTTTTTTTTTTTTTTTTTTAATTTCTGTTACTCCTAGTAAGAGGAAGTACCTGCGATTGTGCGAATTTTTTTCGAAATACTGTGTTTTCTCGGAAATACATGATTTGAGGTAGGTACCCTTGAGTACGAAAAAAAAGGTTTTTAGCAAATGGTCTGTATGTGTGTGTATGTGAATGAAAAATCGCAAGAAGCTCAAAACTTGGTATTCCATTTAGTTGAACTACCTACCACCGGCATCAGACACCAAGATTTCCGACTGAATGTTTTTTTTTTTTTTCAATTTTTTTGTGATTTTATCGAAAACAGCTCCAACAATTTTTTTTTCAACTTCGTATACTATCTACTAGATGCTTTTGAAGGTTCCTATTACAGGTTTTCCTTCTGATAGAATGTTGAAGACTTTTGTTTTCGAACATTCTTACAGAGTTAGGTTACCTTCTAGGGAAGATTGGTCAAGATTGGGTCCGTCTGGTGTGATACCTCCGGTGTTACAAGGACGGTTAAAGAATGGTAGATCTGGAGCTGCGGTCTGTTTTGAGACCGGAGATCATTTGGCTGTATCTCTTTGTGAATGGACCACAGTCTTCCAGACTGAGGTTTATGCAATTCTTTGTTGCATCTTGGATGAGAGGGTACGTAACACTAACCTAAAAGGTGTTTGTATCTGCTCGGACAGCCAAGCTGCGTTGAAGGCGCTGAGTTCATGTGTCTTCACTTCCAGGTTGGTGTTAGAATGTTCTAAAAGACTAGAAGAGCTTTCTTCTCTGAAGGATGTGCTTCTAGTCTGGATACCAGGTCACATGGGAATTTTTGGGAATGAGGAGGTGGATAGGTTTGCCAAATTAGGCGCCTCTCTCCTTTCATTGGTCCCGAGCCAGCTGTTGGCGTGTATTCTGGCACATGTCTGTCAGGCTTCCAATCATGGACAGCTTCACAGCATTCATCTTTATAGATGAGCTCAGTTGGTTGTCGGCAGACCAAAATGCTCATCGGGGGTCGGACAGGGCTATTAGTGAGACGTTGCTGTGTCTTTCACGGAGCCCTCTTAGGCATCTGGCTGGATCCTTTACTGGACATTGTGGTTTAAGGAGACATCTCTACGTAATGGGGTCATGCCGGATCCTTTTGTAGAGTCTGTGCGACAGAGGAGGAAACACCCATCCATCTTATGGCTGATTGCCTGGGTTGTGGGAAAATTAGGTTCAGGACATTTGGTCAGAGCAGGGTGTCTGTGGAAGAGCTTAGGCTATTTCTCCTTAAGACTATTGTCCGATTTGTTCGGATTGCGGTGAATCTTAGATGGATTAGACCCGGGCCTGAATATTTGTTCTAGACCCGTTAGTTGTTGTTTTTCTTGAGGTAGTTATATGTGCTCAGTGGGGCTTTGGATAGCGTAGGGTTTGGTCCCTCCCCACAGACAAATAATAATAATACTATCTACTACACACATAAATTCCTATCACTTTTATTTGGAACATTTTTCCCCGGAAAATGGATTTTTTTTTGTTGAGATTTGGAGGGGGGGAAATAGTTAAAGTTAAGCTTTACTCTAAAGTATCACTTCAGTATAATGTATGGTTCTGTCACCTGTATAGTATTTAATATACATTGATAGAATTTCCAAATTTCAAGAAAGTCGTTTAACAGAAGTGGGACTTTATAGAGTAACTTTATAAGTTTTTTTTGGAGGGGGGAAGGACTTTTCTCAAAAATGTCTATAACGATGTCCTTTAAACTTTCTAAATATATCACTTAAATTTGAAACTTTTTCGAAAAAAAAAAGATTGATTTTGAATAAAACGGCGGAATTTTACGCTTCAAATTTCAAATGTTATATGCAGTTAGTTTAGTGTTCTTGGTCCAAATGTATTACTAGGTGGCACTTGTCCTCCCCACAACCTGTATATTTATGTCAGGACAAATACGTAGAAATTTGAGTTTAAAGAAAATTTGTCATTTTAATATATTAATTGTATTAACAGGAGGAAGGGAATAATAGCTAAGTGGTTAGCATACTGGATTCCCACGCGGAGGACCTGGGTTCGAGTCCAGCTGTGCTGCCCTTAGATTTTTTCTTCCTAAGAGCCTCTACTGCTCACTATCCGGTGATGGACAGTGTTGTCGGTAACGAGAGAACACTGCCCGGAGGCCGGCAGTGCACTGCGAAGGCTCCCGGCGCCAATGACCATAGATATTGACGCGCTTTAAATTAAAAAAAAAAACAGGAGTAAGAGAAAGTTGTGTGAGTGTTTTACACCAGATTTTTTTTTTTTTTATACAACCCCATTAATATAAAAAAAAAATAATAATAAAGATTGAACGATGGTGTACATGAGGTAGTTCGTTTTTTGATAACAGCATAAGTAACCATATTTGACCCAGCGCAACTAAGTTTTTCAAACATTGCAATTTTTAAAAAATTTTAGCCAATTCATCAGAGATATTTTTCGTGATAGCCTGCTTCTTTTAGTGGCCGTCAACCGGGTTTCGGGCATTCGCAGGCAGCATGTTTTGTCGAAAACAGTGTAATAACATAGATTTGCACAAAGCAAATTCAGTTTATACATTGGTTCTTAAGTGCTTTGTTAAGACCGAACTAGATTAAGAGGGGTTTTTTCAATACCTGGGTAGAATCACATGTTTTTCACGTTTAAAAAGGCGTAAAAGGAACAATACATGCCTTTTAAAAGTGAAAAAACAGGTGATTGAAAAAAAACTTCTCTTAACCTAGTTAGATCTTTAAACAAAGCATTTTAAGAAACTGAATTTGCTCTATGCAAATCATATTAGCACACTGTTTTTGACAAAACATCCTTATAACAGGATCTAAGAGCGGAGAAACACAAAGATGAATCAGTCTAGTTACTCGCTACCTAGGTCAGACTAGGGTGGGTGATTCTATATATATATATATACAGTTATATACATGAGAAAGTTTTCCAACAGTTTATGACCAGTTCACAACCATTCACCAATCTTCAACCTTCTTAGCCAGTCTGTCTCTCTATATATAACCCTCGCTACCTAACTTCTATTGTAAAGTCCTTGCAGTGTGTGTTTTCTTTCAGCATTTATTCTAGTTTATTTCTCTAAAACCCAGTCTCTCTAAATTCTCTTTCCTTCTCACATCCATTATATCCTGATGATGGACAAATGCGCTCGATACTGATCGATGACCACAAAAAACAAGCTGGCTATCACGAAAAATATCTCTTGATACTTTTCCAGCTCTGCGGACCCAAACCACAACAATTTTACCAATTCAAATATTTATTGATTGCGGTAAGAGAAAATTATGTGAATGTTTCACACTAGGTTAAAATTTTTATTGTAAACAAAATTATTTTACGCATTTATTTATTTATTTTTAATTTTTGTTTTATGTTTTTTTTTTTTTTTTATTTATTTATTTTTTCAGGTATTCACCATTGGCTGGCGATCTATTGGCAAATTCAATGCTTCCTGGCAATGCTATGAACGGTTCTGGTTGGTGTATTTTTGTCTATAATTTAGCACCGGAAACAGAAGAGAACGTATTATGGCAATTATTTGGACCATTTGGTGCTGTACAATCTGTAAAGGTTATTAGAGATTTACAAACAAATAAATGTAAAGGTTTCGGTTTTGTAACGATGACAAATTATGATGAAGCAGTTGTTGCCATACAATCGCTAAATGGTTACACTCTGGGCAACCGTGTATTGCAGGTCTCCTTTAAGACTAATAAGAGTAAAACATCGTAAAGTTATTTATTTATTTATTTTTTTTTAAATTGAAACTTTTTTATTTTAATTTTTTCAGATTTGTCTTTTGTCGTGTCTCTCTCTCAATATATTTTTCAAATTTTATTTTTAATTTTTTTTATTATTTATGTTATTTTTCCTTTTTTTTTTCTTCTTTTTTTTTTTTATTATTTAAAATGAAATCCTTTTTGCCCAAATCCTTCCAGTTTCCCCTCCTTGAATCTTCTTTAATTTTTTATTTCTTATATTTATTATTTTAAATAAGAATGAATTTAAAAAAAAATAATAATTTTTTTTTTTGTTTAAAAAAACAAATGCTTGTCAGCACCATACTCAAGCTGTGACATCTCTAGTCATTTTACTCAAAAAATATAAAAAATAATGAAAAAAAAAGTAAAAAATAAAAAATAAGAATTTATAAATTTTTGAAAAATTAAGGTCCAAAAAAAAATAAAAACAAAGCCAAAAAGAACTAAGCATGATTTTATGTACAGAATTGAGAAAAAAAGCAAAAAAAAAAAAAATTTTTGGCTGCATGTTTTTCCAAAAAAATAAATAAACATAATAATAAAACATTTTTTTGGACATATTTTTCCCAGAGACTAGTCATTGTACCGCTAGTGCAATTTTTTTGTCTGTCCTACTAAAAAGATAAAAATTTAAAAAAATGAAAAAAAAAATACAAAAAATGAATTTAATAACTTTTTTTTTTAATCATTATTCAGAAAAATAATAAAAATAATAAGTTTTTCTGTTTTAATGGGGGAATTTATTGAAACAAATAGATAAAAAAAGTAAAATAAATAATGAAATAACATCATGTGTTTTATTTATTAAGCTAGCACAATTGTATAAAAAATTTATTCTATCTACTATTTTGAAAAATACTAGGTCTTAGCAATTTTATTTTTTTTAAATACACCAAAAATTATTTTGTTAGTTTCTTTAATTTAAATTTAGTTTTGTAATTACTCCAGTGCTTTTTTTCTCAAGTTCCTTTTTTGCCGAAAAGATTTATTTATCATCGGCAAAATTTTTTCCAGCAAATGTCTTCATCTTGTAGAAATAGCAAAAGAAAATAATAATAATAATAATAATAATAATAGGAGAAAGGGAAGAAAATAAACAAATCCACTGACGAAACAAAACCAGGGAGTTTTGATTTGCTCGATTTTGCGTCAGTTCTCTCTGGCTTTCAAAAAAATAACCTCTCTAACGTTGTTCTGTAGGGTGATGCAAGAAATAATGCAGTGCTTTAGTGTACTCTACTAAGCGCACCTCTGGCAGCTTCACAGAAACCAATGCTTTCGTGTGGGACGGCCGGTTGATCTGGACCCATTCAGTTTGCTGCTTCCTTGCTTGGGACCCGGCTATAGGGAGTTTCTCTAAATCTTCCTATCTATCATACTTTCCTTATGTGTCAGATACTATTCCTCTTGACAGTTTTTAAATGGGATATCATCTGCACCTCAATCCTTATAATATGACCGGCCGGTCACATCTGGCAATTTTTTTTCTCATCCGCTTTTGTAAGGAGTCCATGTTAAGGGAATATTTAGTTCACAACTCGTTACAGGCAACACAGCCCGTCACCGGACTTTGAGATATATAGGTTCCTAGGAAGAGAAAATCTAATGGCAACACTGGACTCGAACACAGACAGTAAGCTAATATCCACTGAGCATGTAAACACTGAGATTATCTCAGTGATAGCACACTGGGCTAGCAACGCGGAGCAATGCTGCCCTTAAATTTTCTCGTCCAGGAGCCACTACAGCTCATTGTCCGGTGAATGTCAGTTTTGTCTGAAGATTGGCAGTACACTGAGAAGGCTCCGATCTTCGGGGTAGCTGTATGGGCCCAGAGTTTCGTTTTTTTGAAATTTCCCTATACTGTCTGAAGTTTTCTCTCTCACTAAGTTTCTGCACCGGTATGCTACCCTATTCCAGCCCCTCTGGGAATCAGCCTCTTCAAAAGAGAAATATTACATCGAAGTTAAAGTAAATTTCTTTTCTATAAATGCTGAACCGACGACTCATAGGATCTGTTCTCTTCTTGTCAGAGAAGCACGTTATTGCACATACCTCAAGGAATAAAAATTAAGGATTAATAGGGTACGATAATGAAGATACATCTGTATGCATAGATTATAGAACCAAAAGACATTGAAGAAGAAGTAACAATGGAATTTGAAGCCATATGGGGCGTAGTCCTTTGATTGCTGCTTACGGACTCCTCGACAGAAGCAATTAAAATATATACGTGGAGAAAACTTTTTCAGGGGTTCCCTTTGGCTCGGGGAATGCCCAAAAGGGAAAATC
This sequence comes from Triatoma infestans, assembly GCA_011037195.1. Taxonomy (NCBI): domain Eukaryota; kingdom Metazoa; phylum Arthropoda; class Insecta; order Hemiptera; family Reduviidae; genus Triatoma; species Triatoma infestans. Next base: position 24,072 of record JAAEAF010005214.1, read on the forward strand.
TCTTGCCAAGGATTTCATCTAAGAGTCTTCATGAAACCCACGCACCTGAAAAAAACACTTCTTAAAATATCTTATCTAATTTTTTCTTTGGATTAGATTATTAGTGTGATCTAAGGTGTAGGTGAGCGTTCGGCCTTACTAGCTCATTAGGCCAGCTTAAGATTGGGAGCTTCAATGTATTCCCAGAGCCATTACAGTAGCTCAAGACATATGCACCAGGCTTCTCCGACTCTCGAGTACCTAAAAGAGTGTTCTTCGACCAACAGAAAGATATATGAGACTGTTGGGACTGATCTGAATGTACAGGAACAATACCACCATTTCGATGGGTATTGCAAAGATTTTGTCACTGTGTCTTTGCAAAGTCCAGGTAAATAAGCCCATTTTAGAAAGTGCATTGCCCTATCATCTCTCCCGGATGTCAAAGCTGTTCCAAACAATGTGTTATAGCGGGAGAGGGGAGTTCCTCCATCTGGAAATCGAGATTACCTTTGGACCTTCACTCGTTAGCCCGTAAGTTGTTTTTATTCAGCTATATGGGCTTAAGTATTAAGCACTGAAATTTTAAGTAACAATTTCTGTAAATAAATGAACTTTTATAAAAATAAAAAATTAATACATTTTCTTTCATCAAAATATATAAAATTTATTTGCAGCTAAGATTTAGTATTTTTATTTTTATAAAAACGGTAGATTTTCATTTTTTGAATAATTTTTTATTTTATGTATCTATGTATTTATTTTAAAAATATGGCAACAACTGATAATTTGAATTTTTGACAAAATATTGTATGTTCCTAAAAAAAAAAAAAAAAAAAAACCAAAAAAAAAACGAAATTAATCCAAATTTTGCATTTTTGTTTTTTTTTTTTTTTTTTAATTTAAATTAGAAATGGATCATTTTTTTTTTTAAATACGTTTAAAAAAATGCAGGGCTGTCCCGAGTTAATGTCGCGGACTGGGAAGAGTAAATTTCCAGTTAGGATATCAAGCTAAGTAAGGAACAAAGTTCAGCTTTTGTTTTTCTGAACCCCCCCCCCGAAAAATATTTTTTATGTCCAAGGAATCTAACGGCTGTCAAATTTTGAAAAAAGAATACCACTCCAAAAAAGCAAAGTGCAATTCTCCGCAAATATGCTTTTCAAAATTGCCTAATGCCACGATCCAAAGTAAGAAAAAAAAAATCAAGTCTTTGTCAAACAGAGACAATTTAAAATGCATTTTTTTTTTAGAGGTTGGTCAAGATAGATTAAGAAACTACACACGTTCCTTGTCAACATTTCGAAAATATATATTTCCTTCATCAGTGCTTAAATATGAATTATAACAATTTTTTGAGGGGAAAATTAAATTTAGCTTGAACAAACATTTTGGGCCCCTTTAATTTTTTGTTTTCTGCCCCCCTGCCCCCAGTCAGAATGTAAAAAGCCATGGATCTCCCCCGCCGCTAAAAAAAAAAAGGGAAAAAAAAAATGTTATGTAACTTTATTTCTTGTTTGATTTTTGGTGGCCCGATAAAAAAAAAGTACAGTCTCTTCAATTAACTTAATGAAAGAGGGGGGCACCCTGTAACTTCAGAATACATTTTTATCTACCCCCGCTAAAAAAAAAATGTATTCTGTATGTTTTCCAAATTAAAAATTTAGTCTGTACTTAAAAAAAAATTAATAATAATGTAAAATATCATTTAAAAAAAAAAAAAAGCGTTGGTAATATGCCCACCCCCCCCCCCACTTTCCCAAGGAATATTCCTCCCTGTATATCCTTGAACCCATTTAATATTATTAGATATACCAATTGGATATTCCAAATATTATAGAATTTGTAGATCATTTAATTATTATAATATTTAGAAAAAAAAAAAAGAAAAAAAAAAAAGGGATTAAAGAAATTATTATTTCCTTTTTTATTATAAATTTATTTGAATTTAGGAACTTCATGTGCAAGACCATTTTCTTTTTTATATATATAATATATATTAAAATTGATAGAAAATGCTAAAAAAAGAAAAACGAGTGATAAAAAAAAATTTAATTTTTATCATTTTTTTTTTTTTAAATTTTTATCTTTGAAAAATATAAGATAAAAAAAAAAAGAAAAAGAAAAATATTTTATTTATAATTCTATTGCTAGAAATTAAAAAAAAAAATTTTATTTTACCTTTTAAAGATTTTTTCATTTGTGTTAATTAATTTTTTTCTCTGATTTTCTTATTTTTAATTTCAATTTTTTTTGTGCTTTAGATTTATTTTAGTTTATAATTATTATTTCTTTTTGTCTTTGTTTATAATTAATTTTATTTTTATTAATATTATTCTTTTGTTTCAAATTATACTACTCATATTTATTTTTATTTATTTATTTATTTTTTTTAAATTTTTGGTTATACAGAGATCGAAGACCTCTATGTGGTGCTCTTTATATGTATATGTATAAAAAAAAGTAAGGTGAGGAGAGAAATTCTTCGGGTGAGGACGTGATACAGTTGGGCAAAATGTAGTTGAACAAAAATGAGTAGTTATAGTTGAAGAAATTTGTAGATTCTAAAGCCTAGTTAATTTTTTATTTTTAATTTTTAAACTTAATTTGATTTAAATATGCTTTTAGCTTTTTTCCCTAGTCCTTGAAGAGTTTTTTTTTTTTTTTTTATTTCTTCCGCTTCACAATTTTTTTTAGTTCATCTTGTTCCTCGATTAGCCCATCAATTCTCTAGTCTGGGGAGGGGAAGAGCAACTTCCTCAGCTTCCCAGAAAACCAGAATTTCTTTGCAGCTTTGGTCAAACTAAGTAGCTCCAAGAAAAGTGGGAAGTAGCGTGCTTGACTTGGATCTTCTGGAAGTCTCCTGAATCCAGCTCCTAGGTACCCTCCTAGGAGTTCACCGCACTGTCCATTGATAGGTTAGTTGTGGACTATAACGAGAGAGTTATCTCTCGAAGGCTGGCAGTTTTTTTTCAAATATCCAATATGGGTCCTCAGAAGGAAACATGAGACTGGTTAATCTTTGAGATTCAGTTTATAAGTTGGGACAATAGTGAACCAGTAAGCAAAACAAAAACAAAAAAGAAAATCTGATAGCAACAATTCACCGTGCTACCCTACAGATATTGGTCATCATATTTTTGAAGAATGGCGCTAGAGTAATTTTCGCAGCGCCTTGACGAGCCAACTTATACCCACCGCCTTGCCTTATTCTCCTCTGAGAACCAGCATATGATCCAAACCATTCTAGCCTAAACTCTGTTGTTCTATTTAAATTCTATTGGCAAACCGTTTACTTCGAAACAAGATTGTCAAAACAGAGAAAGTTTATCTCTCTCTGTGCAGCCTCCTGGGGAGCTTTGACAAAAAGAAATGAGTGAGGATTTTGGGCTACTAGTTAATTTTTATTTTTAATTTTTATACATCTATCCCCATCTACTCCCCGTTTTAGCCAAAACCCTAGTTTTAACATTGCGTTAAATATCCTGCTAGCAACTCCTATATAATTATTCACTCGTTTGAGGCTCGTTGGGGGGGGGGGGCAATAGTGATGATTTTCTGTGAGTAAGGATGATGGAACATTCCGGGATCTCAATGATTTTTTTGTTGATAGGTTTAAGAAATTGTTGGGAAATGTTGTTGATTGTCTTCTAGAGGGGTGAAAAATAAAAGAAAACAGACCCTTCTCCTCCTGAGATGGGAATTTTGTGAGAGGATATTTAAAAAACTTTGCTTGGTAGTAGGCTTGGCTTTAAAGTTGAACCCCTTTCCTCGAAGAATTTTTTTATTTTTTCTACTTGGAAGCGAGGCTCAAAACCAAGGCTGGACAATTATAAGATTCGGCTGGAAAGTAGCATTTTAGGCCGCACGCGTAGATGCTTTTAAGAGCCAGAGAGCCTATTCTGCCTACCTTACCAGCTAAAAAAAAATTAATAAATAAATTAATAATGGTAAAATGTTCAAATTCTTGTGACCTCCCCACCCCCCTTAAATCAATGTTATCACACACTGGGTAAAAACAATCCCGTCCACTGTTGTAAAATTTGTAGGGTCCATTCTTAGTGACTATTAAAGTGATCTACGGCGGTCATGGACCAAACTTGGGACAAAGTCCCAAAGTAATTTATTCTTTGTCTCTGATGCTTTCCAGCTCTGCGGAACCAACCACCACAACAACTAATTTTTTGTTTGTTAGAATTTTACCAAAGAGCACCACAGTGAAGAGAATCCTCCTTCTTCCTTTCAGAAGAGGAAGAAATTTTCAGTCTCCTAGTCCCAAAAAATAAAAATGCATGTATAAATAATCAAAAAAATAATAATAATAGTATGGAAATAGTAATTGAGTAGTATAATTTTTTTTTAGAACTAAAAAAAAAGTTTGTGTGTTTCATTTAAAAAAAAAATTAAATTTAAATTAAGTTTGCATTTTTGCTTTTTTCTTTCTTTTTATTTGTATTAAAAGTTGTATTTGTGAATTATGTTTTTTATTTAATTGTAGTAAACAAAAAAAAAAATTTAAAAAAAAAAGTCAAAAAAAAAGTTGAATTTTTTAGTTTGTTTTTTTTCTTGTTTCATAAATTTTTTTTTTCTAGGTTTGTAAATTCTTTTTTTTTTATTTTTTTAATTTGTTTTTAATTAATTTTCATCGATTTATTATTACATTTTTCTCTCTTGCTTTGTGTGTAGAATTCCTTAAAAAAAAGAAAAGAAAAAAATTGTTTTTATATAGTCGTATGTCTTAGGATAATAATAACAATAATTTTTTTTTATTTTAATTTCTCTTTTCTACGCATTTAAATATTTAAAAAAAAATAATAATTTTAATAATTTAACAAAAAAAAAACATAAGATGATAATTTTAACAAGATGATGAGCCTTTTTTAAAATTGGCCGTGGGCATTTTTACTTTAGGGCTAGGTATTTTGGGGGGGGGGGAGTTTATTTGTATATTAAACGACCTCTCTCTCACAACTTGCCCAAGTCAGTCCAAAATAAAACAAATTTTGAAAGGAAAAAAAAATTACTTGCACATATTTTGATATATATATATATTATAATACATACGTAAAATATTATTGTAAAAACCTTGAATATAATACAGTACATCTATATATAATATAAATTATGTACGTAAATTAATAAACGAATCTAAAAGTGATTAATATTTCTCGCTACAAAGAAAATTTTTGTTCTTTACCGTTTTTAAAATCCATTACCGCTTACCCCGATATCTACTCTTTATCAAGCTCCAATGCATGTGCTACCAGAGTGGTTTACCATAAGGGCCCTTTTACGCCTTGCTTGTGGCTCCCTCCTGTTTTTTTTTTAAACTCCCCCAGAAGACCAGAACTTATTTGCAGCTCTGCCCCCCCCCCCAAATAGTTCCAAGAAAACTTGTTTGGTAGCGTGCTGTACTAGGGAACCTCCCTGACAGGAGTTCAGCGCTGTCCGTTGATGGGTTACTTGCGATTTAAAAATGGTAGAGTTATCTGTCAAAAAGCTGAGATATAAAAAATTGCTTTCAGATTTTTAAGACACGATCATTGGGCCCGGGCCAAAGAATTCATAATTTAGGTCAATAGTGAACCAGTGAGCAAAACAAAAATAAAATTCTGAAAGCACAATTCACGGTTCTACCGTACAAGATATTGGTCATTCACATTTTTGAAGAGGGCGCTACAGTGCCTTGACGAACCAACTTGTTCCCACCGCTTCATTCCCTTGCTGAGAGCCTGCATGTGTCGATAATATCGCTTTTAGGCGATTAAACAAAAAAACACACACACAAAGGGAAAAATTGTGGGTTATCAATTTTGGATGGGTTCTCTTTCACAATCTCTTGTGAAAAGATTATGGACAAGGCTTTACAGGGAATTCAATAAAGTATTTCCCCGTTAATCGGAAGGTAATGTGAGTTTATGTAAGAAAACAGACGAGATGCCCGTAACTGGTAGCACATTTACTTTTTAACTAACACGAGGGTTTTGTCGGGTATTAGGTATTTAGAAAATATATGCCACCTCAACTAAAGAGGCTTTCTCCTGTGGTCGCCAAGTATTCGTATCATTATTTTGGAGGGAAGAATTTTAAATTTTCACTAAAATTTGATCATGTTTTATTTAATTTTCTTAATAATCTGTCTCCGTTATTCAATAAATTTATGGCCTGATCAGGAGCCTTTTTTTTAAAAAAAGACCGAAAAATTTACTTAGCTTATATATATATATGTATATATAAAAGTGTATAATGAAAGGCCTATTACTTTTTTACATTGGATATTCCCAAATTTAAAAAAAAAATCCTGAAGAGGCCATAAATTTGTTTTAATTTAATAACCTGAAAATAATGAATTATGACCAAAAATTGATTAGAATTTTTTTTTTTTTTGTCATTTGTGACGTCCGGTGTCCCATGAAATTTTGGCGGAAACATTTTTGAGCTCGATTCAGTGATGAATAATTTTTTTTTTTTTTTGAACTCTAGCTTCTCAAATCTGGTGAGTTTCCTTTTTCCAGTTTTTGGAAAATTGTCTGAGAAAAAAAAATTTTTTTTTTCATTTCCCAGACTCTCTTGAATCGAAACTGCAATCATTTTTTACTAAAAATCTGGGTTACGCAGCAAATTCATCCTAAATTACCCCACTTAAGTTACTTTTTTTTGTTTGTTTGTTTACCTTCTTGTATAACCTCCTAAGCGTTGGCTTCAAAATTTAAAGTCAGTTAATCTTATGAATGACCACGTACCCAGTAAGAACCTTTGTTTGGTGGCTTCTGTTTCTAGGATTTTTGTTTTACAACGCTCTCTCTTCATTACCAGGATTTCGGCCATTTAAAAAAAAACAGGTCGTTAAGTTTGCCAAATTAATTTTTATATATAAAAATTCGTTACTATTTAAAATCAGAATTCCAAATTTAAAATTTAAATTTTTAAATGATGGAGGCACCGTTTAGATTTTTTTTTTTCAATTTAAATCAGGGATAAAAAATGTATTATTATATTTAAGATTTTACTGGTAATATTTAAAAAAAAAAATTTTTTTTTAAATCAATTTTTTGAAAATGCATGTCTTTTATTAATTTTCTTTTGATATTAAAAAAAATCATATAATTAATATTACATAATTTAAAAAAAAATAATATCTTTTAAATATTTTAAAAAAAAAGCATTCCGATTATTACTTACTTTAAAATGAAAATAATTATATATATAGACATTTAAATAATAAAAACTTAAAATACAGAATTGGTACCTGTTACAGCAGTATTTAAAAATTAAAAAAAAAAATATATATATATATATAATTTAAATTAATTTAAAAAAACAAAAATAATACCACAGTTTTAATCAATTGTATTTTTATGCGAGGGCACTTCATTAAAGAAATTAAAAGAACTTTATTAATAGGAATTTTAGTGTTCTTTTAGAACTACTCCAGTGGATATGGCCTACATAATTGGGATTTTTATGAAACAGAACAAATAAATAAATAAAAATATATATACTACAGTTTTAAATAATTTATGTATTTAAAGGAATAAAATAATTATTTAAAATAAAAAAATAATTATTATATATGTAAAAATAAATGGAGTATATAGCTTACAGGCGACATTTAATGTTTATTTCATAAAAAGCAAATGTGATTCGGGATGGGACTATTTTTTGGGTATAGCCGTTAAAATTTTGGTTTTTTGGTTAAATTCTGTTTTTTTTTAAAATATTTTTTAGGCGTCGCCGTTTTTTTTTTAAATTAATCCGTGTTTATTGTGAGTGGAACCTGCTTGGTGTAAAAAAAAATTGCAATAATTTCTGAATTTTTTTTTTTCTAATTTTTAGGGAGCTTCTGCAAAGTCTGGCTTCAAAATTTATTTGTGGGGTGAAGGGGTGTGGATAAGATGGTACAGTTAGAACGATTGATGGTGCCAAATGTGCCCGGCTGTGGAAGATGTGGTGGGAGACTTTCCGATGTTGGTAATCAAGCGAATACTGTGGGGATGTAGTAAAGCCGTTGGCTGATATGAGTCGCTTGAAAGAGCTGCATGGGCTATTTTGAACAGTTGGTTTAACTAGCGTTGCTAACAGCTTGGTTAAACCTTTGAAAAGGTTGATCTTGCTACTTTGAAGTTTATATGGCGACTTTTCTGTTGTAAGCCCTCTGTATTATCCTAGTTTTCCTAATTCTTGGTGAGAGCTAGAGAGAAAGATTCCTGGGGAATGGATGAGATTGGCTACCCAAGTTGAAGCCCTGAAGTACATATGTGGGCGTGACAGAGTAGGGTAATGCGAGGTTGGGAATGCACTTAGAGGGACAATTGATAGCCCTCGCTGCGGCTGGTATTAAAACTTTAAACCTTCCCACAAAGAAAATGTGATGTTTTTATATTTTTTAAAGAAATGGGGCTCAGTGCTGCAAGAAGATACCCCCCACCCCCCACCCATACTAAGTACTAGTTTCCTGAAAAGGCAGTGATCCCTATCTTATCGTTTTTACCAATAAGATATTGTATGAGAGTGTTTACGGGGTACCTGCAGGAAATTCTTGGACGGACTGCGGTTTTGGTGTGCTTGTATGGCAATCAAAAGCCGCCAATTAAGCTTCCACTCAACAAATTTAAAAATTTTAGTACTTTAACCTTTTGTTAAACTGTTCCTTTTTAAGTTTCTCTCTTTTTTTGTGAGAAATGACTGGAAAGTTTATCAGTGTGTTAAATAGCTCAATCATTTCATGGTTTCATTTTTTTTTTATAATTTTGTTAAGTGAAAGCTGGGACAGGGAAGACCAGTTGGTTGATGGGTGGGTATACACCTTGTATATAGATGTTCAGCCTGGACGATCCAATTTTGAAAAAATGGAAGCAAACATTCCTCTGCTTAATAATTTTACAAACTCAGGTCGCCATGTTTCCTAGCTGTGGGATAAATAACACTTCACAGACTTTGACTTTCAAGCCTATATACGGGAAACAATCATTTGTAATGGGCACTTAAAACTGAATAGGAATTATCCAAGGCTTTTACAGACCTTCGTAATTTAGTGTTTACGGTATTTTTTGCACTGGATGGTGCTTTAAAGTGGGGGGGAGACTTTTACTGGAAGATCCTTGTTTTATTGGTGAATCCCTTCCTTGTAAATGATAAGATAAAATATCTTAAGACTTTTAAAGTTAGGCCCTTAAAAGTTCCAAAATCCTAACAGTACGATAAAAGATCCTCTTGAAGCCCTTTTAAAAAAGATGCTTTGCTTGAAAAATGTTGCTTAGCCAATTCTCGTTTACACTTTTTTTTGGAGGCCGGACCTAATCGTGTTCCTTGTACCTGTATTAGTCTTCCCAATAAAAAAAATTAAATGTTTCTCTTTAAAATAAAAGAAAAATACCTCATCTCCAGATCTTGTTTTTATATATATATATATATATGTTCTTGAGATACGGAGATAATATTGTGTGTATGTGTGAATTTCTCTCTCTCAAACAGAAAAAACACACTCAGTCCATTTGAAACGCTACCAAATCCATTTTTGCGTGGATAATCCGGCTTCCAACGGATAAAAATCTCCACACGAAGTTTTCTTCCCCCTCCTTCTATTTATATGGGCTGTAGGAATTTAAAAATTTGGTGGAATTAGTACGAGTAAAATCTAGCATCTTATCAAGTCAAATCAATGGTATTAGTACTTTAGGTTTTAGAATTCCGGAAAATAGCCTGGATTCGAATCCAAACATAAGTAGTAGATTTGTCTGGCTCTAGGAGCTTTTTACATTTCATTGTCCGGTGATTGGTACCGATTGTCTGTGATTACAGAATGAATTTGATCTGGATCACTATTTACAATAAGGGAAACATTTGGATATATTGTTTTCCAAAATAGTTGTTGCCCCACTAAGTGGCTTTTTACCAGATCACAAGGCTTAGGGGTTATTGAGAATGACGCAGGAGAGAAACTCCAACCCAGACTGCAGCCTGCCCTGAGGCTTATTGTGCCAACCCCCTAATGTCTAATAGAAAAATCCTCCCCTCTTCATGAGGTCCAGGACCTTCCCCACCAGTCCTTCTTGTAGTACGATATCCCCCGGTCTCAATAGGGGTTCTTAAACTCGTTCAAAGAAAGACCGCTTAATAATACGAGTCGAATGTTTGTAGAAAGTTATATCCATTGTTACATGTAAGAACGATTGTGGTTTCTTCGTACATAGAATTTATCATATGTAAAGAGATACAGCCAGTTTTTACATTAAATGCAACAGTTGCATCAAAATTACGTGTGCAAGAGCTCTGTGTGTGTTTATAGTGTGTCAAGTGTTGTTAGGCTGAGGATACCCTCTCACGGACTCCCACAAAATCCCTGAAGAAATGGCTAAGGCCATTTTGCTCTCCTACAAAGATTCAATATAGTTCTCTCCTGGTTCTTTAGTATCTTCAATGGCGAAGGCTTATTGAACATATAAAATTTTGGGCTCAAGTTGATCGGGACGCCATTTTGATGTTTAAATACTAACTGGGCATCAGAAATGAGGAGGATACAGCTACAGCGTGGACAACCCATTTTAGCTGTAGGCTTTGCAGAAGTTGACTCGCTCCCTTAATAATCTTTCTGTAATAATTTGTTAGGATTGCTTCTTTTTGTTAAGGGGCTGATTCACCAACCGGGACTCTCCAATCAAAAAGAAAGAACGGCCTCGCCAAAACTAATCTTAAAATATAAAACCCAAAAATAAAGTGCTCTACAAGACAACAAAGCAAAATAATTTATTTTCAATTTTTGTGTTTTATCTCTTTTGATTCCTAATAATCTGTCCTGATAATAAATAAATAAATAAAATTCACATAATTTTTTTTTTGCTGGGTGCCTTCTTTGAGACATAAAAAATAAATCAGGAAGAAATAGAAGAAACATATAAAACACCAATCCCGACGTTGCTCAAATTAAAATTTATGAAATAAACAAAATAAGCGTAAAAATTAAAAAAAAAAAAATAGAATCTGTTTTTTTCCTTGTTTGCTTATCAAAAATTTAAAAGATCACCAATTGTTTACTAAAATCGAAAATTAAAAAAAAAACATAATATATATTTAATAAAATAAAATAACATTTTTGAGTAAAATATTGAGAAAAATTGCATAGTAGTTGAATTCATTTGTTTTATTTTTTATTTAATTTTTTGTTTTCTCTCCAAAATTGCATAGATTCCGTTTTATGTATTTCACACGGAAGAAAATTTATATGCTGCAGCATGCACACAAAGTCTCCGACATGTTATTTAAATATATTTAAAAATATATATAAATGAGAATATACATCGAGTGGCCCAAGTTAAAAATAATAATTACCCACCCTAGTTGGGCAAAATCTAAACTAATGACTATGATAGAATTTTTTGGAACAATAACTGATGACTAAAATAAAAAAAAAATAAAAAGAATGATTCTGTTTTTTTTCTTTTTTTTTTTGTCATCAGTTTAATAAGTCCCAGTCATTAGTAATGACTGCTAGCAATTTTTGTTGTAAAGATTTGGACTGATGGTTTGTGCTTTTTAATTTTGACTAATACCTTATTGGAAAATTAAAAAAAAAAATTAAATGACTCTCTACGATGATTGAATTGTTGATTTTTTTTGTTTTTTTGTTTGTTTTCAGTCAAATCTTGTCAAAACTCTGGGATTTTTTTTTTTTAATGAAAACTATTACAGAATTAAAATAGAAAAGCGAACCTTTTACTATTGCTTAACTTGAATGCATATACATCCAACAGCAAAGATAACTTTTCTTGGTACCATTTCTACACAAAGTTTTCATGTGTAAGGTGGTAGATGTTGTTTTATTGATTCAAATTGCCTGGTTGAATAATTGTCGATTGCCCATCATCCTCACAAGGTGATCAAAGTTGAATTCACCGTGGAAATATCCAATGGAAGGGGCAACTTTCAAACCATTCATTCTTATTTTAGGAAAAGTATAATGGATTGGTCTAAAATATGCAGATCAAAGATTCACCAACCCCTGTAGCTGAAGATATTCTCCTTCATGGCTTCAGGTTAAGGAAACCCTTAGCACATTATGATTTTAAGGAGAGCTTTCTGCTTGAGATCCCTTTTGTATAGTATTGTTGAAACGTGAAATTCGTCAAGATTGATCCATAGTCGGAACAAGATGGTCTATGAAACAATTTAGGGGCTGTTTCCCCCTTAAAGTTACTGAACACGATTCCGGTTTGTTTTTTGTAATTACTTTGGGTTTTATGATAGGTTCTTGATGGTGACCTCGAGAGAGATCGTTTCTCCCACTGGTGGTGATACGGTGAGCACACTCTCAGCTACAGAATCACACCTTTCAGGTCGTATTTTTTTTTTCTTCCAATGATATCCGGGAGGATCAGACTTTTTTTCCAAGTCGTAGGCTAGCCAGAAAAGTCTTAAAGCCTGCTTCCGTTTCTGGGACATAGGTCACCAAAACAAATAATCTCTACCCAAAATTGCAAATCACAAAATTACCCCCCCCCCCCGACCTAAGAAGGGTATTCTCGCTGCGTTTATCCTTTGGCAGAGAGAGATTTGAAGAGATATATAAAAACCTTATGGTATTTTTGCTGAGATCCATTATTATGCCAAAGCATTGGAACCAAAAAGTGTTTAGTATACCCCTGTCTCAGTAAAATTATGACCTAACAAAAGCCACTTAAATAAGCTCTGCCTGGATGATAAACAATATTACCATAGTTTCTTCCCTTGAGGAACAATTCCTTTCCACTTGAAGATCCTCGGGGCATATAGTTTGAAATTATAGGTGTTATCTGTAATAGTTTTCTGACTTGGGACCACCCGATTTTTTCATATACATTTTCAGTTTAATTCAACTTTTTCCAAACCAAAATTCTGTTAATTTAAAATTGAAATGCAACGATGTCAGTAATAAGTTAAAAAAAAAAAAAAAAAAAAAAAAAACAGCTTGGAATTGAAGGTTGTTCTTGGGAACCAAACGAAAGGCAACTGAACGGCTTGTTAATTATTACTGGCTTAGTATTAATAATTTAAGGATGTGACAGTAACGCAGTAGTCGATTTCTAGCTATATGCACCCAACACCAACAAAATGGGACTATTTTTTTTTGGATTATAAATTTAAATCTTAGGGGTTACATTTGATTTGGGAAAAGTTGCCATTGATTTGGAAATGCTATTTTTTAAAAACATTATTAACAATTTGTTAACAAAAAAAATAATAAAACAATTACTTCAATTATAACAAATATGTTTTTTAAAAATTCGTGCAATCATTATTTACTTTAATTATTTAATTAATTTTTTTTTTATTAAAGTTCCTTTGTTGTTTAGACCTGTACTTTACTTTTTTTTTTAATTTAAGAAACAAATTATTTTTTGTTTTGGGTGGTAGCCGAGATGAGGGAACAATTTTTTAAATAAAAAAAACACTGTAATTCAATTTATATAATTTGGGAATTTCTTAATGGGATCTCTCCAATTTTTTTTTGCCATCAGGTCACATAAAATAAAATTTAAAAAATCTTTAGAATTTTCTGGGAATATTTTAATTATTTTTGGGTATTTATATTTCAATTACAAATTTTCATTATAAGAAAAGAGGAAAATAATTGAAACTATAAAATATAAATTAAAAAAAAAAATATAATAATTTGACGATGTTTTTTGACACGTAACGTGGCCATAACACAAGATAGGTTATATGTTTGTTTTCAAGGCTAGGGTTTTTTTTTATATATATATTTTTTTTTTTTGGTTGGGTTGTTTGGCAAAAAAATAAAACCGTCCATAGGGTACACCCAGATATTTTTTTTGTTTTAAGAAAAATAAGCTACGGTTTTTACTGCTCTTTTTTGTTGATCGAAACTTAGGCCAGATCCACACATATACCAGACACATTGGCTTCTTTGGCTGTTGAGATTTTTGAAATATCTCCAGTTGAATGACAGTAAAAAGCGTTTTGGCGTCAACAGTTAAAAAGTCTTAGCTTAATAGAATAAAGAGAATGGAGAAGTTGTACAAAGTAGCCCAGAAAGTATCGTATTACTAGCTTTCGAGCATATACAAGACAAGGAAAAATAGAAGAATTAAAAGACACTATATAAGAAAGAAGATCTTTCTTAGCCGTTAAAACTAGGTTAAGTTGTTGGCTAGGAAACTTCCATCGGATTGTTTGAGGGGTACCCTTTTTGGTTGGGGATGGATGCAGAAGGACCTGCGTCGTTTTAGAAACGAAGCATTGGAAGCCAGCTCACCGAGCTGGAAGCCAATTAATGAGGAGGTAAAACTCTGCGTGGACCATAACAACCTTGGGAATAAATGATGTGAGAGTGATACAGATCACTGATTTGGCACGGGCAATACACAAAGTGTATCTATTAAGGAATCACACTCTGGCAACGGTAGTTGAACATGGAATTGTCCGTGTTTCTCCTTCCTCTCATGACCTCGACTAGGATTCAAGCCTGTAAAAGTTGATTTTGTGACCACGCCTATGCCATGGAAAAGTTTCGGACCAATTCGTCCGCTTTCTCATTACCTACCCCCATACTATGTGTATGCCCCTAAATCCCAGGATTAGAGTAAGCTTCATCAAGAATCTTTATATTTAGGATAATATAAAGCGTTTTGATTCTCACAAACATTTTGCTATCAATAGCGGAGAAGAATAAAGCTCGGTTAAAATCCTTGTCTTACATATACACATACACACATCGTCCGAACTTTCAAAGAAAATATGTCAGTATATAGGCTACAGGAGATGCTTCCTACAGTTAGGGGAGTACCGTGTCAAGGTTATAGTGTGGACTCTTTGGTGCTAGATAGTAAACAGAGGCGTCATCATTGCTTTAATTCACAAAGCAATACTACCTTAGTGATATCTTGGAAGTTTAAGAGTCACTTGCTTTACAGTCTTTGCCAACAGCAAAAGATGCTTTAAAAGTAAAACCCCTCTCTTTGCAATTCAAGAGTTGGTACTCGTAGATTTGGCAATAAAAAATGACAATCTTTCTTTTACCTTGCCTAATCAGAATTCTAGGGGATTATTGCTGATTTACGGAGAAAATTATCAATAATATATTAATGGAACTGAGTTGGTAAATTAATTAATTAATTAGGGAATAAAATTTGCTTTGACGTTTATTGAAGAAACTGACACGAGTTGGTCAAGTTCCAGTGTTACAGACAACGCTACTTGGGCTAACCACAAATTGGTGGTCAATGTGTGGATTCTGGCATTAAATACATCTTTACACTGGCCTTTTTTAATTAATAATAATAATAATTCCCGCAACTTGTAAAACAAAAGCAAGTTCTAAGACTTATTCTTTCAAAGATAGAAGTAGGAAGGTTCATATAATTTACTTTTTCTCACATTAAAAAGTTAATAGTTGAAAATTTTTATTTAATATTTTGCTTTTGCACAAAGCATTGAATTATTAATAAAATTTAAATACAAAAAAAAAATAATAATATAATAGGTAAAATTCCCAGTAAGCACAAAATCTACATAAACCTTAATTTTATTCCATTATATTTTATTAATTACAATCCTTTTTTTTATCAGCAATATCATGTGGAAAAAGTTGTCCTACCTCCTTATTTAAGACCATTAAGCGATTAAGGGGCAAGGTTGTTTGGTATGTATGTCTCCGACAAGCATATCTTGGAATGATAGAGGATTAGATCGTTGTGGGAATCCTGTTTGCCATGAACATTTTTGCAAGGCAAAAAATAGGAGTAGGCTGAATATGGGGAAAAACTGAATAATTTTGGGAGGAGACGGCTCGGATATCCCCGTACCCCATAAGTCAACGGTTGGAGTATTTCAGTATTTTGGCTGTTATTCATAAATCATGGAGCAGTGAAGGTGATGATGTGGAGTGTAGAATGCTGCAAGCCGAACGTGTTAAAAATGCTGCAATGGTGGCCTGTGGAGTAGAATGGTGACTGAACAGGTGAAGGAAGCGGAAAGGCGAGCTTCTGTAGAGTTGGGTGCAGGAAGTGAAGATGGACGTAGTAGAGGGTAGGCAGGGTGTTCTAGGTTGGAGAGAAGAAAAAAGAATGAAGTAATGAAGAAGATGGTGGACTCAGTGGGACCATTGTGGCCAAAAAGTTGCATGACAAGCCTTGAAATGGTATGGGTATGTTAGGAGGACGAATGGGGATAGATGACCGGAGTAAAAATGGGAAGGAATGAAGAGAATAGGAAGACGGTGGCCTCAATAGCAAGCAAGTGAGGCTAGAGAATGGAAAGAAAAGTCTCTGAAGTGGTAAGGCCTTGTGAAAAGGATGTGTGCAGAGAGGTGACCGGAGAAAGAAGAGCAGCCAGGGTGTCTAGGATGGAGTAAAGCGTGAATGAAGAAATGAAGAAGATAGTGGAGTCAGAGGAAACGGCGTGAATTGAAAGAAAAGCTTTCGAAATAGTAAGGCTTTGTGAATAGAATGAGTCAAGAGAAATGGCCGAAGTCTCTTTTGTGGAATGGACACCACCGGGAAGAAGGAAATGGAGACAGAACTGCGAACAGTACTCAGGCAAAGATTGATGAAAGATCAAGGCTCCCAGGAACAAGATTTGGTGGTTCAGATGGAATGGAGAAGGAAAACGGAGAAAATACGAAAATCCTTACCTCTCCTTTCGAAGAATTTGTGGAGGAGAACTCTATAGTCTGGTCGCGTACTGGAAACCCTTCCAGTTTCATAGGTATACTCCCAAGTCTTCAGTAAAGCTGTATTTACGAAACCTCTAAACATCCCTAGAAGTCGAGTGTCCGCGTTAATTTCTTCTAGAATTCGTTTGAAAACTAGGCTTCTTGATTTCCGGATATATACCACCTTAGAGCGGGGCCAGGATAAGGGCACTGCCTCTTAAATTTCATCCATTCATAGGACAATTTCTTTTAGAAGTCTTAATTTGATCTGGGACGCTTCTATGGAGGAATATTTTTCTTCCGTCAATACCGAGACATCTGTATCTTCTCTGGATGAATATCATGACATTCCTATATACAAATCATTGATGAGAAGGTAAAAACCAAAATCCTCAAAAAAAGGTTCTTGTAGACTCTTGTGCTCAGCTGGATTTCAATTTTGCAAGAAATATAATTAGAAATAATTTGTCTTAAAAAAAAATGCAAATTTCTTCACTAAAAACCATTTTGTAAATAAGCAGATTTCTTTGTACATATGCTTATTATGACTTCAAATTTAAGTATTAAATAAAAAAGAAAAGAAAAGAAAGTATAATACAAAGTAAATAGGCTTAAAAGGGAATTTATTAAAAATGAAAATTACCAGTTAATTTAATTATATATATACAAAATTATTTTGTGAACCTAATTTTTTAAATTGTAAGTATTATTACTTAAATGTAATTACTGATTAATTAAAAAAATAATTTCTCATGAATTACAACGAGAATATAAAAATCTCCAGAATGTATCCTAGAGCAGTGAGATTCTTTGCATTTTCTCTTAAAAATTTTTTTTAACAAATTTTGTTTATAATTTAATTTTTTTTTTTTTTAAATTTTGATGTTAAAAGTCTCTTTTTTCTTTGTAATTTTTTTTCTTTTTCTGTTGTAAATTATATGTGAATTCGTTTTTTTAAATTTATTTATTTAAACTTAAATTCCCACCCAATGTGTATTGAGGCTTAATAAAAATGTGGAAGGGTTTATCACCTCTTTAATTTTGTCTAAAAAAAACAATAATGTGGACGGCTCTTTATTAATTCGAGGTTCTTAATTTTTATTTCTCTTTAATGAGGGTTCTTTATTAAATTTACACTCAATGAGCCACTCTTTCTTTCTCTCTGCTTGCTTTATTGACGCTCTTATTTTAGTTTTCTGTATTGAAATTTTAAGATACTTAATTTGGATCATTTTATAAAATCTCCATATTTGAGATATTCTTTAGAGGCTCTTTAATTTATCTCACTTTAATGTGATTCTTTATTAATCACCAGATTTGGTCCCTCTTTATTCGAAGATCACTTTATTGAGACTGTTTAATTTGGTACTCTTTAATGTGATTCTTTTATTAAATCACTATATTTGGACACTCATTATTTGGATCATTTTATGGAATCACCACATTTGAGACTCTACTTTATAGAGACTCTTCAATTTAGTACTCATTAATGTGATTCTTTGATTAAATTTCCAGATTTGGACCGTCTTTATTAGGACTCACATTTTTGAGGCACTTTATTTGGATCATTTTTTGGAATCACCACATTTGAGACTCTACTTTATGGTGACTCTTTAATTTAGTCCTCTTTATTGGAAAATCACTTTATTGTGGCTCTTAATTTGATTCTCTTCATTAAATGTCCACATTGAGACACTCTCTCTGTCTATTGGATCACTCTGTAGTTAGTCTTAATTTGGAGCTCTTCAATGTGACACTTTTTACTAAATCTCAATATTGGAACCCTCTTTATTGGAAGATTACTCTATTGAGGCTCTTAGTTTGGTTCTCTTTATTAAATGCCCACATTGAGATTCTTGTCTATTGAATCACTTTATTGAGGCACTTAAATTTGGTCTCCTGTTTCTTTTGAGGACTCACTCTATAGGCATCTCTTATTTTGAAACTTTTAATCTGGTTCACCTTAATGAGGCTCTTTAATAGAATTTCCACATTGACAACTCGTCTTTTATTTGGAGATCGCTTTATTGAGGCTCTTAATTCCCAGTTAAGGCGAGATGCTTAACGGGATTTTTTTCTTTTGAGATGGCATCTCTACCCATTTATATACCACTACAATTTGGCAGTAATATCTCTATGCCTCTAGCAGATATGGAAATTATGCCTGCTTTCCTCGGCTACTTCCCAATTTTCCTATGATTCCCCTCCCCCAAATTTGATTATTATTTAGTGGTTTGCAATTAATTTGTTTGTTTTTTCATTTATTTTTATAATTTTTTTTTTTCAAATTAATACCAAAATATAAATGATTAAGAAAATAAAAAAAACGAATATGAGAGATCTTTTTGTAGACATGTTGAATATAGTTAAATGTTTAGAAAATTTGTAGAATTGAGGCAAAATCTGCCAATAACATGAAAGAGATGGAGAAACAACCTCTCAAAAAATCATTTCTTAAAGAATGAATAATTTTTTACTTTATTGTGACACCCCATTCAAAAAAAAAGAAAGAAAATTAACAAGAGTTTTCGCCATTTTTAAGCTAACATTTTTTGTGATGGTGAAATTAATGCATTTATCTGGTTAAAAGAATAAACCTTATAAACCGCTCTTCAACATTATAGAGACTGTTTATTTAAACAAAAATAAATAAATAAATAAAAATAAAAAAAAGTCAAGAACGTAATATGTTAATTAAAAATATATATATATTTAAAATATATATTGCTGGCCTAAAAAATAAATACAAAAAAAAATACGAGATACAAAAAAACAACAAAAAAATAGATTTTTGTAATAGTGGATTTATAAGTGACATCGCACTACTAACTTAACTCAAATATCTCTAGTTAATCATAAAAAAAAAATTGTTATACTAGTTATAAAAATAAATAAATAAATAAATAATTTAAATAAATAAATTAATTAAACGAAAAAAAATGTGTTTTTTTTTTGATACGGTTGATTGGAAAAGGAGCTAAGAAAGGACTCTTAAGGCTCTTGGGAAATATAGGATTTTGCAAGGCGGCTTGAACAAAAAAAACTTTTGAGTGCAGAGTTGATTTCGATTTCAATTTTTAATGGATAGTAATTTTTTAGAAAAGGGGAGTTTTTATTTCATTTTTTGAGTTGTTGCAAATAATTCGTGTATCTTGAGAATTGCCACATCTGATAAATATTTAGAAAATTGAGTAAATTCGCCGTTTTTTGTTGTTGTTTGTAGATGTGATGCAAAATTGGAACGACCATCTTACAGCCATAAACAGCACTGCCAGCCATCTTGTGCTAATGTTTTGCGCTGATTATTCCAAGGGGGCAGGGAAGATCACACTCCGGTTAAGATCTCAGGCTTCCAAATCTTCTCTAAATAATAGCATCGCAGTCCATTAGGAGGTGTATTGATGTCTCCTGCATCTCCCCCAGACAGTATCTGCTAGAGATGCTATCATGTCCTAAAAGCCTTCAGCTTTCTTCAGGTGTCCCCCTGAGTATCTGTCAGCATGCGTAGCCTATTCCAGGGTCACCAACAGATCTTTCAGGTCGCTGCAGGTGCATTATCTCCTAAAAGAATCTTATGTCCTATAATGCAGTATATGCGTCCAATTATTTTGCAGTTGCTGCATATCTTCTCCACTACATACCATGCAATGGGTGATTTTGGTAAGTAATCATGGCCAAAAGAGAGTGCTGTGAAGTATGCATCATATTTTACACATGGTAAATTTGAGGATTGTGTACCCTGCCGGATAAGGCCTCTCCATTGTTCTGGCTACTAAGTCACTGTGGAAGCGGACGACAAACTGGCGAGAGAAGGTGGTAAAATAAGGGAAACAGCCTTACCAACCCATTCAATAAAGTATGAAAACGAAGGGAGTTTGCCCCCTCCCCCCAGGGGACCACAACAAATAAAGCCATTAAGTCACTGGCTCATTCTGGACGGAAGGCAGTGCGCTTCTCCTTAGTGGTCTGTTGCACAGACTCGGGAATTATTTTTTTAAACTTGACTCTGCACTCAATTTTTTTATTTTATTTTTTTATTTTTACTTTTTTAAATGCAACGGAAATACACATCTGCTTTTTGTTTTGGATTTGAATAAAATTTTTTTTTTCTCTCAAAAAATAAAGCACTCTGACTCTAATATGTAATTATTAAAAACTACAATACATAACAAATATTTGTACATTGTCCTGTGAATGTGTATGTAAATAAAAAGCTATTTTAATCATTTAAAAAGCGACAATACTATTTTCAAAAAATAAAAAACAAATTTGAAATAATTGTAAAATTTAAAACATTCCGTGAGTAAAAATTTAATTTAGACTGTAAGCCAAAAAAAAAGAAAAAAAGTTTCACAATGTAATAGATATATTATATGACAGATCTGCTTTTAAAGTCTGGCCAAAAATGCTTACACCCAATAAGGACCATAAAAATTATGGCGACCCCCCCCAAATTGTAAAAAATAAAAATAATATTGTTTGTAAACTTAAAATTAAAAAGAGTGTTGTCTGTAGATAAATTAAACTAATACAAAACCATATTTTTAGCATTTTTGGCAATTTACAAAAGTTACTTTACAGTGCAATTAAAACATGTTGGACTTTTTTTTGGAACGGAAGTTTTGGGGAGCAATGTTTGAGGGATATCAAAAAATTTGTTTATCACCATTAATTGAAATGAGTTATGAAGCTCAAATGTGGGTAATGACGAACTTAAGTCTTCTCCACCTAAAATCACCCTGCAGAGCCATAAATTTCTCAGCCAGCTTTAACGCCTGTCCTGTTGGGAAGGTTCTCCCAATTTGTTCCTTACAGGCCGGTTTCTTAGTTCGTAAACTAAGATGCCACTCCAAAGAGGCCTGGGCCTTGCAAGGGAAGTTGATGCACTTCTAGGCCTCAAGGGCCCATTGTTGTGTTCTGTCCCATTAATGGAATAAAGTGTTCCTTTCAGGGCATCTCGCTTAAAGAAAAAGGTTGTGACTAACACATCAAATCCACGGTCTTAAAGACCAAGACTACAACCCGCAGGGATGCTGGGTTTTATCTCCTGTCTCTCTCTCTCTTTTCCGGGACATGGCTCCAAGGGGATGCAAGAAAAAAATTCTCTGATGCGAAATTGTGGAGGTCCATCAGTGGAAACTAGATTAGATGCGTGGATCTACACCACGTGAATTCTCAGGATACGCTTGAATCTTCGATTCCATTTTCTTCAACACCCACCACTACTCTCACTCCAAAGCGGCTTCTTCATCCTAGCGAAGTGAAGTCGTAGCGTTAGAAGATATGGGGCAAAATTTTCATAGCCCCTATAACTCTCGGCTTAAACAATAGATCCTTAAATTTGAATTGCCAGTTCATTGGCTAGGAAAGACAGGATGCCTTTGCTGATCATAGATTATGTTCAAAAAGAGAATGCTAAAAATAGTTCTGCCATAAAAAATAATCAGCTCGTGGCTTCGGAATTGCTTGCTACTAACTGTAAAAACAGTTGCGTCCTCTGTAAGTACAGTGGGGTGCATTTGCTTGTGGCTTTTGGACAGGCCGCAGAAGGGTTCGAGAATTTCACATTTCGAGAAGAAAACATTTTAAGCAAAATTTTAAGGTTTTGAAAATTATGAAAAAAAAAAAAATTCTTATGGTAAATTAAAATTGACTATTAATAGCGTTTTCTTTTTATTGGTATAATAATTAGGCACATCCTGGTCTTCTGTCAATCACATACTCTTCCAATTTGTAAAAATCTAGCAAGATCCGGACCTGGAGGTACGAAAATAGGTAAGTAGTGAAATCTAGTAAAGCATCTAGGTTGGCCCTGAGCTTTAAGCGTACTACATTGTCTCCTTTTCTTCTCTTGGTGTTGCCCAATCAACCTCAAGAAAAGAATTTCACTTTGTAAATTTATCTCCACATATGGCGTAGAATGCTGGACTAGTTTGACATTTCGTCCGAAGAAGTTATTTAGAACTGCTACTAACAAGACCATACTCTACTTTAATGGCGCTACAACTCATGAAGAGTCTTGGCCTTCCCAACATGGGCCGGCCAGGCGTCTCTTTCCTGCGCATCCGCCGTCCAGTTGCGGAATCTAAGCTTTGCCAGTGCGTCTCCCGCCACACAATCCTGCCATCGCAGCCTTGGTCTGCCTACCCGCCTGGGACCTTGTACAATACCCTCGCAAAGTTTTCCTCGGGATTTCTTCTCTATACATCTTCACCACATGCCTGCCCACTGCAGTCTTCCAAGTTTTATGACAGAAATATCCGGCTCCTTAAACTTCTCGATTATGCCTAATTCACCAGTTCTGCCCATCTAGATTAGAACCATATAGAACCATAGATTCCACAAAGCACCTTCCGTTCAATTACCGCCAGCGCTAGTTCCTCTGTTTTCGTCATGGCCCATGCTTCGGAGCCGTAAATCAGTACTGGAACAAGATCATAATAGCTCTGTTATTCTAGAGGTAGGAGTTTTCAATTAAGGGGGAAACACCCATCCATCTTATGGACAGATAGCTTGGGTTTTGAGAAAATTAGATTCAGGCAGGATCATTGGTCCAGAACAGGATGTCTTGGAAGAAGCTAAGGCTATTTCCCTTTAAGGTTATTTATTGTCCGATATAGTTCGGACTGCGGTGAATCATAGACCCGGTTTGTTGCTGTTTTTCTTTGGGGTAGGTATATGGGCCCAGTGGGGGCGGGGGCCCGGATGATCTCACGCTATTTTACTCCCCCCAACCACCCTTTAAACTAGAAGACCTTAAAAAAAAAAAACTAATGTCCATTCGGTGAGTTCTTTCCGTTAAAACTCAAAATCCAATAAAGAAAAGAGACATTTTGGGAGAATTTTTTTTTTCATCAGGTAGATACGCTTTTAATTTGTGTAGATTGAATGGAATTTTTGTGAATTTTTCCCACGCATGAGTAAATAAGATCTTTTGTAAATTGCCTAGGCTATAAATTACCTTAACAATAAATGTGTTCAAACTTACAAAACAAATTGAGATTGGTCTAAGATAGTTTATTAATAATGTGATTAGAATTATTGGATCGTAGGAAGACTGTTCTTCTCCCTT
Source organism: Triatoma infestans (assembly GCA_011037195.1). NCBI lineage: Eukaryota > Metazoa > Arthropoda > Insecta > Hemiptera > Reduviidae > Triatoma > Triatoma infestans. Next base: position 47,771 of record JAAEAF010005214.1, read on the forward strand.
TATAAATTAAAATATAAATAATAATAATAATAAATAAATTAAATAAAATATTAATAATAATAATAATATATACTTAAAAAAATAAAAAAATAAATTTTATACCATAATAATAATAATAATAATAATAAAAACTGTAGGTCATTTTATCAAAAACATAAGTACAACATGTCCTTAGAAGAACTTTGTTCAAAAATAAAAAAATCTCGCGTATTTTTGAAACAAACTTTATTAATAAATGAAATTAATAAAAACACCACAACCAAAAAAGAAAAAAAGAGTAAAATATATACAAAAATTAAAAAGTTAGAGTGTATTAAATTTAATAAAACAATTAAAAATATATACAAAATAATGAAAAGCTTTAACAAAAAAAAAATTAAATGAATTAATTCCAAAATATGAGAAAGGAAAAAAATTAAAAAATAAAATCTGTTACTAATTTATAAAGTAAAAAAAAAATAAATAAAAATAAAGTGTGATATTTTGGTGCTCTGAGTGTAAAAATAAAATACTTAAAGTAATAATAAATAATAATTAAATATGATGGTATCTGCTCATAAAACTACCAGCGAGTAATTTCATTTCATATGATTTTTTTTTTTTGGCACATTATGCTCCAAAAAAAAAAAATAAATAAATAAACTGAAGCAAACAAGGAAATATACACTAGGAAGTAAACAAAGCATAGCATACGTCCATAAGCCAACTTTTTCAAAACAAAATATAATAAGTAAGCTTATACAATTTTTTTTTTATATACGGCCTTTTGCTTTCTTAGGGCACAACTTAATTTGGAAAATTCTCAAATTAATAAATAAATAAATTCAGTCTGGGGCCTTTTTCATTTGTTTTGACATTTATTCTGGAGAGTAAGATATGAATTCTAGAAGAAAGAACTGCTAGGATACCAGATTGGATGGTGGAACCTCAGATTACAGGAGGGCATCCTGGGGCGGAGAAGAGACCCCGGGAGGTAGGCTGCCAGTATATAGAGAAGGTCTCGTCATTTAGAAACTTATTGCTAGATTGTGCTGGCTAGGATACATTGGATTAAGAAGAGAACCGTAGATAGGCTACCATAGACGTAAAGTAGGATCTGTGTTGATTAGGAAACCACCATCAGGACGGGTCTGAAAAATTGGAGTGCAGAGAGGATTTATTCCTAGATTGCGCTAGGTATGATACCACCAAAAAGCTGATTGCTGTGTGGATGGATGGACAACTAGGTAGTGGAAGAAACATGGTGCTAGACTACCAGTTCGTAGAGGAGGGTTAGGATACCAACAGATGGGAAAAAATCGGATTGCTCTATGCGAGCAAGAGATGCTGAAGTAGATTAGGATACCGTCGAGAAGGATCTATGTCGTGTAGAAGCTACTACTGGATTCGCTGTCTGGGAAACCACAATAGGAAGGAGAAGAATCGGATCGCAGCAGAGCACCTTCGGCTAGAAGGACGCCCCGAAATAGGCTGTGTGTAGAGAAAATCTTACGTAATGTAGGTCCTACTTCTAGATTGTGCTGGCTAGGGTGCCATGATCACATGGAGAAGAATTGGACTGCATGGCTGAGAGGACACCTTGACGGTGAAGATATCACCAGCTGAGCTTCAATCGACGTCGAGAAGGACCTACGTCGAACCTGCAGTTGACAATCTAGGGCGGAGAAGGAACTTGAGTTAGGGTGCCAGTTTGTAGAGCAATACCTAAATCCACGAGAGCTTGTTTGCCAAACTATCGGCTCTTCGTTATCTTGAATGTTACGCGATCCTATGTAAATGATTATAACAAATAGCACTCAACTTGCCCGTAAGTTTCAAGTAAAGTTCTCTCTTAAACCAAATCAAGGATTCTAATTGAGAGACGACATTGTAAAAAAGAGCAAGTTGGAATCCTGGAAGAATCGAAGTTGCCTTGACTTAAAACACTCACTTATTCATTGTAGAAGTATCGGCTTGCTTGGTAGAAAAAAATGTTATTTTACAGTGGGTATCTTTGCATTGGTGCTTAGACCAGCAGGTAAATTGAGTGGTTAAGGTGGGGGGCAAACTAAGGAACTCAACCGGGATAATCTTCTTCCGCAAAACGATCCTCGTGAAGGCCGCATTTGCATGTAGAATGTTTGAAGCTCTTAGAGATAACATTTGACTTTACCCAAGATCCAGTCGACACGCTTTGCTGCCAATGCCGAACTTTTAGAGACGTGCCCTGCCCTGTAGGACGCAAAGAAATTCTCTTTTGACTGCAGCAGGATATGTTCCGCTAAACTGTGTTGTGCTGCAAAACAAACGAATTGCTGAAGTGCCAATACCAGAGGGCGTCGAGACTAACCAATATTCTGCCATGCAATCTGATTTTTCTCCACCTGGTGGTGGTATCCTAGCCAGCGCAATCGAGTTGTGTTTTTTATGTCTGCCACCAGTATCTTCTTCCCTTATCAAAACATATGCCATTCTCTATAGATGGACTGAAAATAGCTTCATGAACTCTTACTCTATCAGCAGTTCAAAACGGAGTTCGTCAGCTACAATCAGTGGGTCCCAGGACTTCCCGGACAATTTTTATTTTTCACCATTTTTGATTTGGTGGGATGCTTCTTTATCATCAAAAATTATACCGTATAATGCAACAATATAGTGTTTTCCATTATAAGAAATAAAAGTTCCGAATATTACGAGCCAGCCAATTTTGGTTTGCGCTCCATCAAGTTACCAAAAATGACGGGAATAGAACTGCCCGGCAGCATGTGGCACGTAACCATTGGCTACCAGAACCTTCTTCTAAAGTGATTCAACACCAATTTCAAAGCAACTGGGACTTTCCCAGAGTCGTCTTTCTGTCTAAGGTGGGACACTTATTTCCCCCCCATTTTTTCCATCAAGTGGACACGTTGCTGGCGTGAACTACAATTCCACCAACTTGGGGGAGATCATGGCTCTTAATTCTGGAAAACCTTTCTCCTAGATAGGCTGTCTTTCTCCACGACTTAATTGTTCTATTCCAGTGTCCTCTTCTCGTGCCTGCCGCTCCCGAAGCAGTGCTATGTGATGACAGCACTATCTCTGCCATGTCACAGCTTCGTCATTGATTCTAACGAGAATGAGCAATCCCCCGACCTTTCTCCTAAATCATGATAAAACAACAACGAGCCGAAAACTGCTTATTTGGGTTTTCCCTTAATTCGCAGCGACTTTGCCTTGAAACGATTCCACTATCCGCCATATTGTAGACCCCCGCTCAGTAGCTGATGTTCGGCCTAGGCATTTATTTGTAATTGATTTTGAGAATTTTTCAAGTTTCCCAAGCAGTACACTGTCGCTAATTATTTATTAACACCAGGGCTTCCCAACGTTTTCCATGTATCGACCTCAGGAAAAACTGTTCTTTTTTTTCACAGAACCCTTCCAAAAAAGGTTTTTTTACTTCAGGCTCAAAACCGCAAAATTTCAGGTATGGATTCCTTGGGTTCAAAACAAAGCTTGCTGTGGACATACCTCGAAACTGTCTCCTTAGAGCGTTTTCTAAATTAATCAGTAGAAAATTGTTTTGGACGGAAATAACTTGAGATCTTTTAGGCTTCCGCGGCCATTGTCTTCGGATTAAGAGCGTGTCAGTGGTTTAGTATAAACTAACTTTTCGATCTAAATATGGCAATAGTTCTTCAGGATTGCTGTTGGCTTGAGTTATAGACTAAAATTGGGCACGAAACGCTGTAATTGGGTGTAGGAAGATGAGGTCTCAAATCTTCCCTACCCATTTATTGCCAAAGTTGCAGCTTAGTTTTATTCAGGAAATCCTTATTTTCTCAGAGCATGGGCAGCCATTTTCTGCTCAGAGGGCGACCAGTATCTCTATGCAGATTTTCATCTGTCTCCGTTTCTATTGCCTCGGCAGAAAGGAGATATGCGCAGTAATTGCTTACTTGGGTGGTTTTCTCGAAATCTACTTGCTATTTGTAGTCGATGTTCTGCAAGTTCGAATGTCCTCGCCTAAGTAAATGGTTACTGCTAACGTGCCGTGAGAAAGGCAGTAGAAATTGAGATGAGAAAAATTGCATAAATAGAGATGATGCACGCCGACGAGCAGACACGGCTGTCTCCTGCTCCGAGAAGAAAGAGGAAGAAGATAGCAAAATAGAGGAAGAAGTCAGGTCCCGCTTTTCTGTTACCATACAAACATCCTCTGCGTTTTTTGCCAGTATTAGTCTATAACTCAATCCAACGACTATCCTAGAAAAGCCTATTGCAATAAGGAATGAAATGTCGGATTATAACCAAAATCAATGACTCGGCTCGAAGACCCCCTAGTGTGTTGCAACAGCAGCAGGTCCTAATCACATCTTGGAGGATCACAAAAATTTAGCCACACATTTTTGCTGATTAATTTTCTAAGGAGGCTTCACATTATTATTGATTGATTAATTAATATGCGGTAGGTAACATGATTCATGCATTCTGATCGTTTTACTCAAAAATAATCAAGGAAGAGTAACTCGTTTAGGCACCTACTGATAGCGTTGGCTAGGATATCTCCATCGAATGGAGAAGAATAGCATTATACGGCGAGATAGGCAAGCCAGTATATACAGGAGGACCTACGTCGTTTATGACCTACTGCTAGATTGTGTTTTCTAGGAACCACTATCAGGATGGAGAAGAATCGGATTGCTTGGGGCGGAGAAGAAATGGCGTAGGCTACCAGTAAATTGAGGAAGATTATACGTCTTCGTGGATTTACTGCTAAATTACGCTAACTAGAGGATACAGTTATCAGATAAAAGAATTGTATTGCGGCTGATGGAGGTCATTCAGAAAGAGATGCTGAAACAGAAAAGTATTATACATAGTTTTTTGGGACCTACTACTAAATTGCACTGGCTAGGATACCAGCATCGGATGGAGAAGAATCTTACTGCCTGGAGACATCTTGATCGGGGAAAAGATCTTGAGATAGGTTACCAGTGCTTAAATGGTCTCTACGTCTTTCTTGGACATACTGCTAGATTGCGCTTGGTAGAATACCACTAACCAATGGAAAAGTATCATATTGATCGGGGACATCCTGGACGGGGAAGAGACTGGTAGGCTGCCAGTATTTAAATGGATTCCACATCCTTGTAGGATCTACTGCTAGATTGCGCTGATAATACACAATAATCAAATAGAGAAGACTCGTTTTGCCTGGAAACATCTTGATCGGGAAAGACATGACGTAGGCTTCTAGTAAGTAGAGAAAGATTTCTGAATCTTTATTGTACTTACTGTTAAATCGCGCTGGCAAGGATGTAGAAGAAACGGATTGCCCGATCGCGCTGGTAAGGATGTAGAAGAAACGGATTGCCCGGGAACATTCTGGGCAGGCAAGAGTTCAATGAAGTAGACAGGGAACCCAAACCATATCGTTCGTTTAATTAAACTATCAGAAACTTATTTAATTGAATTTAATTATACTTTATTTAACTATCAGAAAGCATGAATTATGTTAGAGCATGTAAATATTATAATACAGCTACCTCGGATTTTTATAGATGCTGAAAGAAAATTCAAGGAGCTTTTGAGGGGCTGAAAAAACACCTTTATTATTTAACGATACTTACAAATTCCACCCAAAGTTACTGACCACGTTGGGAAACCCTAAAATAGTCTCATTTAAAAAATTAAATTAAAAAAAATTAAGTGGCACTAAATATTAAATGAGTCTTCATGTTGAAATTGTATAGGCAATTTTATTTTTGATTTTTTTTTCATTAAGAAAAATCGATATTACACGGTACTTAGAGCAGCAGTAATTATTGTTATGAGATTTAAGGGAATCGGACCTGGGGTTGTCGCTAAATCGTAGGCCTATACTGTAGTGTATTACAAAAAAAAAGAAGGTATATATATATATATATAATATATATATATATATATATATAGATGTAAAAGTTAATTTGGATGTTGAAATTAATGTGTAAGGACTTTTTTTGATAAGAAAGTACTTTAGGGGTCTTACAACCGGGTGAGGAGTCTGGATAATCCAAATAGTTTTATACGTCTGTACATACGTAGTTTGACATAAAAAAGTAATTAATAAAAAATTAAAAAAAAAAAAATTAGTACTTAATTCAAAAACTAATTAAATAACCGACGTATATGAAATATCGCGATAAATACAAAGGTCCTAAGGGCATTTTTTCCTGAAAGTTCTTCCAAAAACTCATTATTTAAAAAACTGAAGCAATGAAACAAAATTTTTGTTTTGTAATTTATTGGAGATCCATGGAAAAGAATAGAGAAAGAGGCAATCAACCAGTTGCCCCCAGTCGGAGGAATCTCGCTCCTGTTAGGGCATCCTCGAGGTAGCAGAGGACATGGGGACATTCTGCTTTCTAAGCCTATTGCCCCCCCGTGTCAACAGACCCTCACCATAATTCTTATTATAAAGCCACGCTGCGAGAGGTCCCCCCCTACACTCCTAGTGAACTTTTTCACTTGTCTCGCAGGTATGATGCTCATAAGCAGATCCCGAAAGCCCCCTTGTGGGAAATCTCGCTCTGTCAGGGCCTCCTCGCAATAGCAGAGGACATGAGAGTGGTGTCCTCTATTTACGTTCATGTAAAACCTATTTTGACCGCTATTAACCAGAGACAGATTGGCAGAATCACAATCATAATCCTAGTAATTATGTACTGTAAACTTCAGCGAAGGCCCATCCCCCCAGTTCTTCCACCAAATCCCCCGCATTTCGCAAGTACCTGATGCTCACAAGCAAGCCGGAAAACCTTGGCACCCATTAAGCTGTATGCTTCCTGAGTCATGTGCAAAAACTGATTTTATCACTGTTCTGGGGGGAACACCGTAGAAACATTGTTATTGGTCTATAAAAGTCTATTATTTGCCATTTGATTGCAATGTAAATTACAAACAAAAAAAAGATACTTCTCTGGAGTAAATTTATAACTTACAATATAGCAAATAGGCATATGCCTTGGCTAAAATAGAATTCGACACTTTTACGTTTCGCTCATATTACAACAGGCGAAATTCTTCAATTTAGTGTTTGCCACTAAAACTGAAACAACACTGATAAGAAAGATTATCGGGTAGTGTAGAGCAGTCAGTCAATGTAGAGGGTGGGGCTTAATTTTCTCTTCTCTCCCTTGCATATGATTTGGCTGTTCATCATCCCATCCTGTATCTAGCCATTGTTATTCCAGCAGTTTAGTGGCAACACTAACTGATCTCAAAAATGCCTTAAATATTATAAACTAGGTTATGTGGACCCCTACAGTCCAGGGCATCTAAGTAGATAACCGCGCGGGTGCGAAATTTGTGGTGAGTCTATCGAAAGGAAAAAAAGGGCATTGGAGTAGAGCAAAAATAGACGAGTTGCTACTTATAAAGCGTGGTCCTCTAATCTCGGCTCTTAAAACATTCCCGCATCTATGATCCGGCCCTACAGAGGAGTCTAACAGAGGGGCACCTCCAACAAATAATACAAAACAAAAATTTTTTTTATTGTTCCAAAAATAGAGAAAAAATGCCAAGTTTTGCGAAATTTGAATATATTGCACACCTTTAAAAAAAACACAAAAAAGAAAAAATAATTATATGCATACCAAATTTTAAGAAAGAAAAACCGTACCTTAATTTTCCTGTACATTACTGTGAATTGGCTATATTTTTGTAAAAAGAATTAATAAAAGAAACAATATATGTGTATAAATAAGAAAATTTAGGGAGAAATACAAAATAAAAATATATAAAAAAAAATTGATTTTTTGCGTTCAACCTCTCAAAATTAATACAAATAACGAAAAAAAAGAAGGGAGAATTTGAGAATCCTTACTAAATTTTGTTCTGGGTATTACAAAAAGAAAAGAAAATAATATATAAGAATATAAAATATATATAAAAAAAAATAATAGTATAAAAACTTTTTCCATAAAATTTTGTAAATAATGTATAGAGATCTCAGTCGTACATAGCTTTTGAAAAAAAAAGAAAGAAAAAAATTAATACAATTTTTTATTTTTATTTTATTTAATTTTTTTTTAAGAATAAAAAAAAATAATCAGAAATTATTAACTAAATTTTGTCTATAATTTATTTATTTATTTATTTATTTTTCATTACTCGACAAAGGAATATGTCTAGTTCTTTATTTCTAAATTTTATTTTTTGGGAATAGATTTTGTGTTGCTCTCTTGGGGCGGTACTGGGTTATTTCTCTATTTTGGTTTTTTACGAGCCAAATACTATATGGAAATTAAAACCAATTTAACGCGCTCTGGTTGCCAACATAGGAGCGTGTCTTAAATTCCATGCCCTGGACTTTCACGCTGAGATGCCGAGTTTCAGGCTTTTTGCGGAGAGCTCTCACAGCAGGACAGCCCTTAGATTTTTCTCTTCCTCTACAGATCACTGCCCGGTGAGTGAACATTGTCTAGAAGCGAGGCAGTGCATTGACAAGGCTTCAAACGAGGCACAATAAAATCTTTCAGGTTCTGATGCACATATCTTCTGACAAAAATCTAAAAAAGTCATGTCTCTTTAATTCCAGGTTAGTTGTACAAAAACTGGAACAGGCTACCTTTCTCCAAAGGATGTCCTCCTTTATTGGATTCTTTGAGTGTTTGAGATTAGATTACTTTAACCCAATCCCCGCCGATGGGATTCAGAGCATGTAATTTAACTAACAAAGCTTATCAGAGGTGGCTACTAGTCTTTACGCGTGAACAATGAAGACAGCTCAAGATTTCTGCTTTGGGTAGTGTCTCTGCCGCCAAAAATAGACGATCCTCGTGAAGGCTAAGCGAATAAGCCTCGCTTTGTCCATACTCTTGATGACCCAATGTGTCAAAGCATATCTCCCAAACCCTAAGTATCACATTATTCCGTCTGTCTAGCTGCGTTAAGTCTTGGATGTACACTCTGAAAGCTTTAATGAAGCTGTGCATTTTGAGGAAATCCATGATTTTATCCGTCGTAGCATGGTGGATTTTGTTGGATCTGATTGGTTTCGGATTCTCATCCTAGGCTATCAATCAATTCATACAGAGATGAATGACTTCAACTCTTTACATAAATTTGTTAACCTTACTCTGGATGAGAATCCGAAACCAGTCAGACCAATAAAATGGAGCATGCTACGACGGATAAAGTCATAGATGTTATCCAGCATTGAGGGTCCAATCATTTATTTTTGAGGAAATATCAAGAAGTACGATTATCTTCTTTTTCAAAGGCACTACAACCCTGCCAGTTAGCTGAAGTTGCCTACTGTAGCTGCTCTCTAATTCCGAAAAGTAGATAAGAAAAGAAAAGTGAGCCAAATTTGCTGCCTCTCTTTCCTTAATTAGTTCTGAGCTTTCTATCGGCGTGTTTAAACTTCCAATTAAAGGACAGCTTCCATTGCATTGATACTTGTGCATAATGAAAGGGATTATTCGGTGTCGAAAGTGCAGATCTGGAAGATCCAGACAGAGCTGATGTTTGAGATGTTGCTATGTCTTTCACGGAGACTTCTGATTGGAAGGCCTAACCCCTTCTTGAAATATTGTCCAGAGACTGATCTGAGCGCTTAGATGGTAAATAAATTCACATATAGGACTTCAGCCAACTAGTACCCATAGGATTCTAGGGAGTTTCTGTTGGAACCATTCCATAGTGTGGAACCATTCCGGTTTTGATGCCTGTTTTAAGACCATACTCCTTCCATTCCAAAAGTGCATCCTGTTGTGGCTGTCACCTTGGCGATGGATGTATTATTAAACCTGATGCATGGATTTGTAGCTGTACTCCTAGCCGGCAACCAGTGCGTCCAGTTTCAATTCCATAGCAGTTTTTGCTAAAGAACTTAGTTTTTCTTCCGGGGATAAAACGTGGCACATATTTGTGAAGACTAATAAGGTCTTTCAATGATTGGAGGGCGCTCCAAGTTGATGATTCCTCCTTTCCTCCTGTTCATTGTGTATAAAATAGCGCTGTTTCTTTTTCATATTCATTTAGATTTTCCTGTACATACTTGTTAAATCTGCACAAAAATTATTATATACAAATGGTGGAAGGGGCAAAAGTTTTTCTAAGACTGATACAACCCAAAATATTGGATTTGGGGCACCCAGATTTCTGATGGAGCGCCTTGCAATCATGAAAATGTTTTACAATTCTTGCTTTCCATGTTACAAATAGCAACTTGCAAAAGATTTAAAATATGACGTCCACAGCTCTGTTTTTAAAGCAAAGAAAAAAAAACTAATCTGGTGAAAGGATTCAGGGTTCGATTCTCGTGAGGGCAAAAGTTAGTGGGTGCTATCCCAGCATCATAAGAAAAAATGAGGGGGGGCTATACTGTTTGCTACAAGCGAACCTTGGTAGCGAAGGCCAGAACTAAACGGCGTGTGGGAACTACATGGCGTGCTTACCACACACTGCTCCCTCCTCCCAATAAAAATCGCCGTCTGACAAGCTTTGCACCTTTATGGGCTGTTGCGAATTTTCCAAAGTTTTCCCGATGTAAGACACCTTCGAACATGTTATTCTGGGGAAAAACTGAAATATGAAAATAGTACAAGATTGCAATGCTTCCCAAAAAATAAATACTTCTTCAGGGGATTTTTGTCTGTTGTAGCATGCTTATTTTTATTAGCTCTGATCGGTTTCCGGATTTTCATCCATAGTCAAAGTATTGTCAATCAAGTTCTGTGTAGAAGAGCGGTGTCTTTCTTTTCTTCATTGGTTCTGAATTCCCACGTCTTTTGGGAACACTTGTCTGTCGGAAGACATGACATCTCGGTGACATCGGACACATGTCATGTAGTTTAGGGAGACATATCTACCTAATGAGGCTCATGCCCGGTGGGACCCGATATCTGTGGTCCGCTTTTAAATCTTAGTTGTATTAGGGGATGTAGATTCTTGTTCTAGTCCCGGGTAGCTAAATGGGCCCAGAAAAAGCTTTGGATAGCGCAGGGTTTGTGTTACCCCCTTCTCGACAACGAATGTAGATTGACAATACTCTGACGATGAATGGGAATCCGAAACTGTGCAGAATCAACAAAAAGAAGCATGCTCTCTTAGCATTCAAAAAGATTTTCATTATAATCAGAGACTGTGGACTAGCAGAAGTAAAATACCTTTCGTAAGTTGCCTTAGGATTTGATTATTTAAAAAACGACATTTTTCCTTTGAACAACGGTTTGTTTTGTGTAAGGATTTCTTGAACAATCGAAAGTGTTTATCCTTGTGTGACAGAGGGCCCTTTAAATCTTCAAAGATCCCTTACAACCTAAAACTGTTGTTCAAGCAATTAATGTAACCTTAAACAAAAATTAAAAAAAAAAAAACATAATGGATATTGTAATTTGGCTAATGAAAACTCCTTAATTCCCTGTTCCGTCCCTTGGAAAGAATTTCTTGCATTTAATGTTACAGGAATTGTCATTAAATTGTGTGTGTGTTTTTTTTTTTTGCCAATGAACATATTAAATTATATGATACTTAGAAGAAATCCACATTCGATATTGTTACGGAATTTTGGGAAGTGAATTTAAGACGCGGAAGTCTCCCCTCTTCAAGGTGATCGACCCGATCAGTGGGTACAGAAAAAAAAAAATTTAGTCCAACCCTTTATTCCAAATAATGACTTTTCCTACATATATTAGGAAATAGCACAGTTGGACGACTACTGCATTTGGAGCCCCAGAAATGAGATTTGAACAAATCATTCTAAAGATTTGCCTTAACTAAGCTAGGGCCGATTTAGGCCTATTGATACTCTCTGAAAACTAATTCACCACATCTATACTGCCAGAGGTATGGCTGGCTATAGATTGCATCTTTGATCCCCAGATTCGAGACCCTGACTTCAATAAACGTCTCTGCTCATCAGTAAATATTTCAGTAATTATTATTACATCCTATAGGAATGGGACCCTAGCCAATATGGCTTTTATCCGCCCTCCAAACCCCCTCTCCCGTTAATCCCACTAAATAACGTCCCCCAGTAGTTTAACGTTCTGTCTACAATATCCTAGGATATCCTTTAACTATAATCCTCCCAGGCATTCCCATGACATGAGGCCCTCCCTAGTACCAGCGAAACGGAGACACTGACATAAATAGTGGATACACCATTTCCCTTACTTCATCATCACAATTTCTGACATATGGGACTGAACGAAATACTTCAGTAAGAGACAATGCGTTTCCTTGTGAATCATTTCTCAATTGGCCTTTGAATTAAAGAAATTTATCCTTTTAATTAACGTCCCCTTTGAGGCCGCTTATCATTTGATTTTTAAAAAAACTGTGGGCCAAAGAAACCCTCCTCCCAAAAGTCATGAACAATGGCATTCCTGTAACATTTAAAAAAATTTATTTTAAATTTATTTATTTATTCCTTTATTTCAACAGAAGCTTCTGTGTAGTAATTCTTTAAAAAAAAAAATAATTAAATAATTTTTGTTTTTTTAGAAATTTTTTAAGTAAAAAAGTCCCAAACTTTTTTTGAGAAATGAGTATATTTTGTAAAAAAATATTACTTAAATATTGCTTAAAAATACTTAAATATTACTAAAAATATTGCTTTTAATAAAATTAAAAAGCATTCCACCTCAACTGAGAGGAAAGAAAAAAAAATGATAAAAAAAATACTAAAAAAAAAAATGAAAAATATATAAAAAAAAAATGTGAACTAAATTCATTGATAGAAAAAAAAAAAATTAAGAATAAAGTTACCTATTGTAAGAGGCATAAATACTTTTATTTGGAGGATAAAAAGAAAAATTAATAAAAAATGAAGATTTGTAAGAAAAAAAAGCACTTGTAACACTTTTTAAGTAAAAAAAAAAAAAATATATTTTAAAAAATATAAAAAATACCAAAAAAATAAAAAATAAATATAAATTTAAGAAAAAAAAAAACTTATAGATTCAGTTTTTTGTAGTAATTTTTAGATTTAAATTTATATTAAAAAAAAAAAATAAAAAAAAATTATATAAAAAGGAAAAAAATACAAAAATATAAAAAACATAAACTCTTGTGTATTGTCTTTTTAACGAAAAAACTTTTATGTACTGTGTTACCAAACATATTTATGTAGTATTTTAGAATAGTTTTTCCAAAAACAAATATATAGTTTTTTCAAAAAGGAAAAGGTAAATTTTTAAAAACAATATTTAAATTTAAAAAATAATAAAATTCTCTGAGAGAGAGGGATATCATTAATTAAAAAAAAACAAAAATTAATTTTGGGAAAGCTAAGGTTTACATAGAAACGCTGCTACAATTTACATGGTGGCAAGGACCCGCTAGGATTTTTGTTGAATTTCTTTTACATGGGAGGGAAAAAAATGATCATATCATATTTGGTGAAGTGTAATTACACAGTAAGCTTGTAGTTACGCAATATCATTTGATTGAAATGCGTAATAAATGTTTATAATCTGGTAAGTTTACCTATGACGGTACCTCTTTTTCTAATTAAAGAATTAATATCTACATATTGAAGCAATAATTATTGCATTCCAAACCCCAAATTATAAAAAAATCAATGTAGTAACAAGTAGGAAAATGGAATAAAAAGATAAAACATAGAGCAAAAATGGAGAAGTGAATGGACTCACTTTTTGACATTTTGTAATTCTTTTTGGTCGGAGGACCAAAAATTGTTTGTATAATAAGCTGGCTGGTTGAAAGTAAAAGGATATGGAAGTGCAATGTGAAGAACAAATACACAATGACTACACTGTTTCGAGGTTTGAATACACTGAACTATACACTAGCCTATCAATGAGAGCAGCACTAGCGCATAGTCAAAATATTAGTTTATTGCAACACAAAATTACAAGTAATAACAACAATCCAATAGCCTGGATTCCAGTAACAAGTGTACATAATTCTCTTCTATGACTTGTTACAATTCATTGATGTCTACTGTAACTGTAGGGGGTCTCTTCTTTTATATCTCTTCAAGATTACCCTTTAATACATCTTCTCTTATTTGCTAAGGGTGAAGAAAGGTGGAATCTTAACTTCCTCCAGGGATGTCGTGCAGATGGGATACTTCTATCCCCAATGATGTCCCATTATCGTCTGACGTCTCATATTCTGAACACCTGAAACCTATGCAGAGGCTACGTGAGGAACATCTTACATAACATAGGAAATCTCCGGTACAGGTACAAAAAATTGGAATATCCGGGAAGATATGGAGTAAACTGTTATAGAATTCCGTCCACGTTACCCCAGACTTGTCGCGACCAGTTTGCGATGTTGTCACAATGCTGATTATATGCAGGTAATCTGTTTTTATCCTAAACAGAGCCACTCTTCCTCGGCATGTCCGCAGAGGAATTCGGCCATCAGCCTCCAGCAGTGGTTGCTTAACTTTTGCTTTCGGCTCTTTTTGTGTATTCTTTTCAAAGGCCTCAGTCATATAAATTTACATCTCCTTAATATCCAGAGATAATCCAGTGGAGCATCCGGTTATCCTTTTTTTTGTGGCACCTAGCTTTGCTAACCTGTCGGCTTGGTCATTACCCTTCAGTCCACAATGCGTGGGGTTCCATTAGAAAACAACTGGAGGAAACACCTTTTGATTAACTTTTTACATTCTTATATCACTCCAGATTCATTGTTCCCCGGATCGGTGACTGCAGTGATGGCTGCCCAAGAGCCGACGAACAGAACGATGTTCTTCTCAACACTTCGAACAGAACCTCAAGCGCTAAGGTTATAGCCTTTAATTACCCAGATTTGAAGCTCTATGCCCAGCTGGCTCTGACAGCTGAAAAAATGCGGAATTAATACCTGATCCGGCGTTCCTCCACGGACTCTTCTCAGTACCGTCAGTATAAACATTCATCCAAGGGAAAACTAGGATACCAGCTGTTAGAGGGTATCGTCTATAAAGTATTAAATTTGTGATTGTAAGAGTGTTGGTGATAAGGCTTGGGGATATCCTCAACAATGCCGAGATCCCTGTAGAAGTGGCAGTCCATTTCCTTTTATGGGGGTTCTCAGTTCTTCAGCATGACTGGCACTACTAGGGTTCCTCAGCAATATCCTGCGTAGCCAGCGCCATCTCCTTAACAATGTTATTTTTCAGATCATTCTCCGCAATCACCAAACCAATAAACCACTTGGAAATATACAGTTGATCCTTCCTTTTAATATATACATCCAACAGATCTTGGTCTACTATAAATCCTTGACTGGTCTTATATCCTCAAATCCTTCCAAAACCCAATTAAAATTTGAACTCAGTCGGAAGACTTCCTTGAATATTTAGCTGCCACTATCAAGAACAAAATCATGGCATATCCAAAGTAACTTGAAAGATATCAAAAGCTAAGAACTTGAAATACAGATTCCAACCCAAGAACTCTCTTCCTCTAGACCCTAAATCCAATTTCCTCCTACTCTGACAAAAACAAAGAAATACTACGCACAAGAGATCTATGGCTCCAATTTTACTTCCATAAGCTCCGCTATACTACCAGAATATCTTACTTTCCTATCCTGCCATAACCAAAATCCTTGGCGCTACCCTGTCCAAGTGTAGAGCATTTTTTTGTAACCTTAGCTTTAGAAAATGATCCTTTTTTTAGAAAAAAAGGCTCGTTAGGTGCTTGATCTTCCAGTTGCACAAAAGTACGCAAAACTATGAAATATTGAATGAAGATTTCCTAAATCTATTTTATTGGGATGGCAATTTTATGTGAAGAGGATTTAAATGTTGAAATCTGAAGGGTTTTAAACCTTAAAACCCCTTAAAATTTTACCATTTTTTTTTAAAAAAACCTTTATATTTAAAATTAAGTAATATAATATTTATAATAATAATTATTATAGTATACATATAATTAATTATATTTATATATTTATCCACACAATTTATGTTTGTTAAAATGGACTGTAAAATTGGGAACTCAAAATTCTGTCTATAACCGCTACCAAACTTTGACTCAAAATTTTGTTTCATATGCCCTCCTCTGCAAAAATAAAACCTCGCCTTCTGGGCCCTAGGGCCTCAGCAGGCCCCTTTCAAGATCGCATTTTCAGGTTTAAGTCTAATGTCTGGCTTTCATCCCTCCCCAACCCCACCCCCAAAATGGTGAACATCCGAAACACTGAATTTTGGATAGAATAGAATAGTGAATGGGGGCTCAAAGCATATACTCAAGTCTAATGATCACAAGCAGGCCTCAAAGCCGCCTGAAAGGAGCCTTCGTGTAAAACTGCCGAGGGCGATTCAACGTCCATTAGGAAGGAATCTCTCCTTAACCAGATCCATGGCAATCCCAGTGGACACGGAGTGGCAGTGACTCTGCCTCAGTCAAGCAAATCCTGCAATAATTACTACTGGCAGGGGTCCAATAGGTTCTTATACTCCCTGAGTCTACAGTGCTCCTGGCTCAACAGACAGACCATCATCTTTAAGGCCAAGCGCTCCTAGTTTAGCAGGTCTGCCATAAGCTTCAGCAAAGGTCTCCTAATGAATTCTTTCGCTTGCCTTTCGTCAGTGTTATTTTTCTACCAAGCCTCTGGTTTGGTGAGAACCCAGGACAAAAATTTGATCACTGGCAACACTGCATAAAGGTTCCGGACCCATAAAAGATATATTTAAACCTTTTCGAGCCAATTTGTCCGCTCTCATTGCCCCAAATGCTGCATGCCCTGGCATCCTGGGCACGCTGTGTATTCCAATAGAAAATCCTTGGAAATTGGTGAGTGCCAAATCAGCACTTCGGAGCTGAGCAAAGTGGCTAATCAAATGTGCATTATGCAACTATTGTTATAATTGGGTGCATGAAAGCACGGTACCTACGCCAATGTGGTCCCACAATTTGGAAAAAATAGTCTACTAAGAAGCCTTCCCCAGCAATCTACCGGTCTGACGCACTATTTTAAGTTATATTCGGAATCCTATGGGAAAATTTCTATAAGCGAATTCACGCAATTGGAAGATGTGTCAGCTTTAAAAAAAAAGTATCGGAGGTCGTGATCCTATCCGATAGCCAGGCTGTCATTTAAGCACTTAGCTCATATGTCATCAGTTTGAAAATGGTATGCGAATTCTTGGACAAAATTAATGACCTGAAGTAAAGGGTAACGTAACGAGATAGCCGACATCTTGGCAAGGAAAGGCTCGGTAACCCCCTTTGCTTTATGATGTCAGAACCCTTTTGTGGAATGCACCACTCACTTCTGAAAAAAGCTCAGAAACGATTTTTTTCATTAATTTTTAATCCTACGACCACTGTCGGCATAAAAGCCATCTGTAGTCTTGCTTCCCAGTATCTATAAACCAACGTGTCTTGGACTCCTCATTTCCTCCAAATGACATAACCAGCATAAAGGCGAGTCGCGACTACTCCTAATTTTTAAGGTGCTTATTTTAGATAGTTGCGGCACCGTCACCTAAATAGCGCTACTGTATCTTGCCGCATCAAATTTGGGGCGGAGATTTATTCCTCCTTTGCTGAAGTTCTCTTTCATCTTCTTATGGAAGAAATAATCTGCCTATTCGCTGTTTCCATCGTAATGGGTGGTTCTGGCTGATCTGGCACGAGCCAGCCAATCCTGCTTCCTCATTCCCATGGATTCTTCCCACAGTGACTGGGTCATCCATTGTAAGGAGGACGGTTCTTCCGCCGGCCCCTACATTCAATCAGTGGTAAACTGAATCGCTATAGAGTCCATATAGATTTTAGTTTTTTAAAATTTTTATTTTATTCATTTATTTTTTTTAAATCCAGTAATAATGTGGCTAACATTAAGGTATACCTACATCTCAAAAAAGATAAACAGGAGGTTTGGTTATTTTTTGGGGGAGGGGAAAAAAAGGAGTTAGGAAAAGATTATCACCACAATCAAATCAAATAAAAAGCGGTTGCAGAAATAAATTTTTTTACTGAGATGTTCAGAGTTGCCACAGGCCCTACTGCACACATGTGGTCAAAATTTGAACTCGGGAATGGAAATTCCATAATTTTCTCATTTATTTCTTAATTCTTTTTCTTTTTTAAAAAAATGTATTATTAATAAAAAAGAAAATATAACGAAAATTAAAAAATATTTGGCTTCCTTAAAAAATAAAGAGAAAAATACATTAAAAGTAGTTTAAAAAAAAAAAAAATTGTGATTAAATTGACAATTTAAACATTAAATACGTTATACAATTATTTAAAAATGCTGTATAACCCCAACCCCCCTGGATCAGTCGTGTTTTAACACAAATTGTTAAAAAAAAAGTATATATAAAATAATTAAAAAAAAAAAGTACTTTCTCTTACTGCTTGCTGTAAGAGGAAGTAATAACTAAATGATATTGTTACCAAGTAATTTAGGAAAAGCGATTTTTTTTTTCTTAATTTTTCCCAAGGCACATTTTTTTTTCTTTTTGGTATTTGGGAAAATCAATTCTTGTGAATAATGTATCTTTTCCGCAAAAAAGAAAAAAAAAAAATTAAAAATAAAAAAATTATTAATAAATAATAAAAGAAAAAAAAAAATAACCTGAATTTGTTGTAAATCTGCAATATTTGTACTTTTCCATGTTAAGAATTCACAATAAATTATTTAAAAAAAAGAAATGAAATTTTATTTTTTGTTTTAACCCATTAAAAAAAAGCAAGCTTATAGAAGAAACGTGGAGTCAAAAAATTGGAAATGCATATTGGTGTTCTACTAGCAGAAGCAACTTAGCAAAGTCTACTCAACAATCTACTAGTTGATGCCAGGTAACAGAAACCACGAAATTAACTTCAATTTAAGCACATTTATGACTTACTTAAAGAAGTACCTGTTTCCAGACTAATTAGATAATGTGGGCGCATTTCTAGAAAGGGATAAGCAAATCTTTTAAAATAACATTGAATTGAATTAATTCAATATCAATGATATCAAATTTTTTTTAATTTTTGAACTCTGTTGTTGGAGGGAGATTCACTTTACAATTAACTAATCAAAATCAATTTTAAATTAAATTAAAAAAAAATTTAAATTAACATAATTTAAAATTAAGCGATAAAAAAAATAAAAATTAAAATAATCAAAATCAATAAACAACCAAGCAATATGAGCAGGCAGGTATGAAGATGGGCGAACGCCCGAAACCGGTCGATGACAACAAAATTTCCTTTTGGCGCCCCTTTTTTTTACAACTATTAGAAAAATGCCGTTAATTTCACTTCAATATTTCAAAGCGTTGCCGAAATATTCAAACATAAAGATTAAATTTTTCGTCGTTTTTTTCCCGATTTCTATGTTTGCTCCTTGGAGACAAGGACCGTTAAGCTGTCTTTCCAGATCAATAACTTTAACCCCTCTTGGATTTCTTATTTTGGGGATATCTCAAAAAAAAAAAAAAAAAATTATGCCAAGGAACCAATAACTCCAGAAGCACTTAGAGAAGACTTAATCCAAACCAATTAAAACAATTCCGGCAGACATTATATGATTAGCAACTTCATCTGTTGAAGCAGCGACTAAGCTTGTGCCGTTTAAGACGAGGAGGATATTTTAATAAATAGGAAATATTATTTTTTTTTTAATAGATATTTGTAAATAAACTGGAATATTGTTTTGTTTTAATGATGTTTTACCTGATTTTTAAGTCCCTTATAATTTTTAAAATAGATTTTAAGTTTTTATTAGCATTTGACCTCTCTTATTTATTAGAAATTAATAAAAAAATCACACATCTTTCTTTTACTCCAGTTCTCAAAATTATAATTGACAAATTTTATAGTTTGTGCACCAAATTTAATGAAATTTGTCGAAAACTGAAAAAACTTTTCAGTAACAGCGCACTTCCGGTTTAGTAATTTTCTTGAAACTCGGAATTTTGGCAATCAATTTATTTCTAATTAATTTTTTTTGGATGATAGAACTGTATAATAAACTATGATAGCACTTTAGAGAAAACATAACCCAAATCATTTAGTAAAGTGGTTATCCGATTTTTTTAAACTCGGAATTTCAACAACATATTTGATTCTAATTAACATTATTTAGATGGTAGAATTGTTTAACAAACTGAAATAACACTTTAGATGAAAACCTAGCCCCACCCGTCCCCCATAACTGCCAATAAATGAATTTTCCCAGAGAAATGTTTCAAATAAAAGTTGTAGCTCTTTCTATGTGTGGTTGATATACCAAGTTTGAAGGAAAAACGTAAAAAAAAACACTAGTAAAGTGGTACTTCCGGTTGAGAATTTTGCCACCCTATGGTGGTAACAAACGGAATATCAAGTTTCAACTTTCTACGGTTTCTCGTTTTTGACTATGCTGTTCACATATACACACACACACACTATTTGCAAAAATCCACTTTTTTGGACTCAGGAGACCTTAAAACAGATATTTCCGGTGAAAACTCGATATCGAAAATTTGACAGGATTACAATACTTCCTCTTATTAGGAGTATAAGTAAAAAAGGATGACAAGTATCAGAATATGAAAATAGATTTTTAGATATAAATTAAGACAAAAAAGTCATTCCAAACATGACTATCCACGGGTAAACATCCTTTGTGAGTGCGCCGGCCTGATGGAAACGGGATACGGTTTCTTCAGTTGGGAAGTAAGTAGTCCCAAGCTTCATGACAGAGCCGCTTTTTCAGCTTTGGCTAGGCCTCATTTAAAAGGACGAAGCTGGAAGACGTCCTATATATAACCACTGAGAATCCACAATATACCTTCTAGTGCAGGTCTAAACTAACCTAGCCTCAAGTCTAGGCGTGCATCAGAGAGATAAAGGGCTGGCTGATATGAGATGCTCCCCGGGCACTAAACTAGTTAAAAAAAAAAAAAAATTGAATTTATTAATTTTATTAAAAAAATATATATTTATATAATAATTTACATATATAAAAAAAAAATCACATTATTATATTCCAAATATATAATATTTTATATATTTTCTTACATATAATGTATTTATGTATCACAATCTTACTTGTGGCTTAACTATAAATAAAAATACATTTATTTATTTATTGTTTTACAAAATAATGAGATCAGGTTATTGAATAAAATGAAATAAAATAAATCGAAACCTTGACAAACTGAGAGCATCATGGTACAGTCGGGCATTCTTATTTACGCTATACACATTTCAACATAAATCAGCAGCACGCTGCGCTTAATAAAATAAAAAAAAAAAAAAAGAGAAAAAACTTACGCTCACATAAGCTAAATTTATATATATATATCACAATTTTTGTATACAGGGTTGTCCTACACAGGAAATTTTTTTGTTTATTTTGTTTTTGACAAGTGTAAAACAATCACACGACTTTCTCTTACTGCTGTTTACAATATATTTGTTTTTAAACTTCAAATGAGGGGAGTAGGAGACCAAGTAAGTATCTACCCAAGCAGGTATTAGAAATGATTATATTATAATCCAGAAAAGAGTACCAATAATAGTGAATCAACTACGCATATATTTGAAATTAAATGCCACATATTCCGCAGAACTATATATATCCGAAACTTTCGTGCCAGATGTGGTAAAAGTTCAAAAGATCTTAGCTACCGGCAATTTTTTTTTTTTAGGAATATTTTCAAAAAATTAAAAATGAAATCGACCATCAAAATACGTTTCGAAAAAAAAATCCATTTTACCAAGAGCTTAATGTTCGGGGGCCTTCCTATCAGGGAGTGCTATCAATACCTAGATACGTAAAGATTCTTATGGTGGATATTGCACTATGACCTGAAAGATCTATTGTGCTTCCCGGAGTTTTCTCAGTGCACTACCCATCACCCATATTTATAACTGCTCGGATAGTCAAGCTGCGTTTAAGGCGCTGAGTTCCTATATCCTTACTCAAGTTCATACTAGAATGGTCTAAAATAATTGGAAAAGCTTTCTTCCTTGAAACTTAAAATTAGGGGCCTCTTTCCCTTTTTCATTGGTCCCAAGCCTGCTGGTGGTGTGTCTTCATGCATTTGGATGGGGAGATGTTGATTTGCCCTTCACGGACCTCACTTCCGGTTTGGGGTTCCCTTAATGGGCATCGTGGTTTAAGGAGACATCACAAAATTTATATAAGGCTCAAGCAACGCCCCTTTTATAGAAGAATAAAACATTCATCCATCTTATGACACATTGTTTGAGCTGTGAGGAAATTAGGTTCAGGATCTTTGGTCCGGATTCAGAATGTCTGCGGAAAAACTTAGGCTATTTCCTTTTAAATTTATGGATGGTCCGATTTAGTTTGGAGTGCGGTGAATCTCAAGATGGATTAGACCCGGTTTGTTATTGTTTTTCTTTTGGAGTAGCTATATGGAGCCAGTGGGGCTCCTTAAATCATTTTGTTTTTTACAAGCTCATGGTTGCCTCTCTAGTAAAAACTTAGTTTTCCGGAAATTTTGACAACAAAACACAATATTTTTCGCTTACAGCAGTTAAAGAGTTTACCAGCATTATTGCATCCAACAGCTGCATAATCCAAAACAATTAATGAAAGCGGTAATGGTGTCACACGCCTTTCTGTGAGAACGAATATCCTGTATTTAACATAATTCAAGTAATATTGTTATTTATATTTATCATAACATGCAATTCTTTATTTTTTTTGGTAATGTTTAGGTTTAAATTTGAAAAGAGAAAAAGAAAAGTGGCCCTCCTCTGTAAGTTTTTCTGCTTCATAGACTTCAGTTAAGCATAGATCTATGACTTGATAGATCAGTTAAGCATGGAGTTCGTTAGAACACTGATATGAAAAAAAAATCTTCATAATAGAAATTAAACATTTCAGGCTCTTCTGTTAAGATTTCACCAATTTTTTGGAGAGAATATATAAAAAAAATTAAAATATAATCATTTCATTTAAAATTAAAAATACTGATAAAAAATAAATTCATAATTCTTGAATCTAAAAAAAATATGTCAAAAACACGAATACACTGAACATATGGACAAACTTACAAAAGGTATCTTTTATAACGCAATGGTTCCAGAGTGGACATGAAAAAGGTCGACCATAGGAGCGTCTGGATTCCTACAAAAAAAAAAAAAAAAAAAAATGAAAAATTAAAAATTTTAAAACCAAGGGACAACCTCAAATAGCGTGCAGAGCCCTAGTTTTCCGCCAAATAACTTAGAAAAGTCCATCCGCAGCCTTTGTCATGTAAAAGTTAAGACCTCCATTAATAAATGCAGTTTAATTTCTCTAATAGGCTGGAAAATAGATAGAATGAAGCAATGATGAGAGGGGGGCCGGGCCCCCTAATGGGGCCTGAAAGTTTCCAGTTTGGAAATTCACGTCCAAAAATGTTATGGAAAATGCTTTGGCAAACTTAATTAAGAGTTAACCCCCTTTTTTTTTGTGGGATAAGAAATGAGGAGAAAAACTAAGAAAGCATTACTCAGGGGGAATCCTGCCAGGATTGAAGCGTGCATCAATCCGAAGGGACCGCTGTAACCTTAGAATGTGGATGGCGTTTGTAAATTCAGTGGGAAGATAGTGAAGAAGACCTCCAAATACATCTTACTGAAGGACTGTGACGCTCCCTTCCAGGGAAAGGTTTACAAGCCTGGATAACTCTAGGATATTTGGAAGAGAACTTAAATTCTCTGAAATCTGCCAAGATTATGTAACTGTTTAAGAGCACTAGACTTGGAAATGAGGTATTGCAGGTTGAAAATTCAGAGGAAGTCACCACTGAGATTGGATAATGGCTAATTAAACCAAATGCACTACAACCTGAAACATCCATTGTTGAGTGCACAGCTAGGCCCAAATAGTTTGTACAACTACTCTGTGAGGATCAGAGATATTTTCCGTGATAGCCTGGCTTCTTTTTGTGGTCATCGACCGTTTCGGGCGTTCGCCCATCATCAGGATGTTTTTGTCAAACAGTGTAATAACATACGACTTGCACAGAGCAAATACAGTTGATACACTCAACTGTATGTTATCACACTGTTTTTTTGGCAAAACATCCTGATGATGGGCGAACGTCTCGAAGAAACCGGTCGATGACCACAAAAAGAAGCCAGGCTATCACGGAAAATATCTCTGATGCTTTCCAGCCTCTGCGGAACCAACCACCACAACTCTGTGAGGTATTGTATATTTAATGGATCCTAGTTTTAACCTAATTCCTGAATTAAAATTCCCGTGAGATCCTCAAGTCCAGCGCGCTACCACTGAGATACCTTTTTGTATAATTTATTGCGAAAGAGGACTTCTAATTTGTCCTTGCATTTCCAAAATTTATTTTTGAATATAAATCTAACTAAATTAAAAGAATTAAAAAATAAAATAAATAAATGCTTATTACAAAAAGAAAGTAATATATACTGGCTTTTTTTTTTTTTTAAACAAAATTATAAAAAATGTAAGAGAAAACAGTTATCAGCTTGCCCAACTTGGCCCAGTGAAAATAAATAAAATTTATTAATTATCTATTCAGAAAACGTTTCGAACATATATAGACGATTTTTAGAGAATAAAAATTAAAAAAAAAAAAAAAAACTGAATATAACAAAATTAAAAGGAATAAAAGATACAAATAAACATAAAAGACTTACTTGGCCCACAGCTTGGCCCAGTAAAGATAATTTCATAAATTATTGTCAAATTAATAATAATTTAAAATTATCTTTTGAAAACGCTTCGAACTTTTATATACATGACCTTAAGAATAAAAATCAAGATCCTTAAGAAAAAAAAAAGGTCAGTTTAATTTAAAAAAATAAAAAATAAAAAAATTATAAATTTGCAGCTTTTATCTTCTTTTTTTTTTTTTTTAAACTGAGGAACATCACTTATTGAAAAAATATAAATTGAAAAGTTGCTTACAGTAGAGTCTTTATTGAAGCTTTAATTTAAGATTAAGCCTGGGGCCTTTTTTTTTTGTTTTTGTTTTTTTTACAATTTTATTAAAAACGATTTTTCTGGATAGACTGTAGATTGTTGTAGGCGATTATTGCACTGCGACCTGAAAGATCTATTTATGCCCCCCGAAGCCTTCTCAGTGCATTGCCAGCCTCCAAGTAGTGTACTCTAGCTACAGACAGCATGCCCATTACTGGACAGCCAGTTGTAGAGGCTCCTAGGAACAGAAAATCTAAGATCAGCATGCTGGATTCGAACCCGCACCTCCGCGTGCCTAGTCCAGCGCGCTACCACTGAGCTAATCCCTTCCTTCTTCCTTGGCTTACGCCAATTAACTAGGGACGGAGACTCTAGTTTGTGTACTGTTCTGACAAAGTGCATGGAGTACTGAGCTGTGATAACCCGTAGGGTCGCTAATCTCCAAGTAACTGCAATGCAGCAATTTTTCCGGGTAAGTAGATTTTTCTAGGAAGTTTCATGGAAATTCATACTTTCAATATTGTTGTATTTATAGTTTCATTTTCCCCAGCTTTATATATATATATATATATATATAATATTGACGTAAGTTTAAATTGATTACAAATTCCAAGTTTTAAGAAATTTGTTATACCAGTTTTTATATTTTTTGGATTCAGGAATTATTTTTCAAAAATTTTAAGCCACAAAAGAAAAAAAAAAAGGCCCGGTGGTTTTTATCTACTAATTTAAAAAAAAAAAAATCCTAAACTTTTATTGGCAGTGAAAACTGCTTCTAATGAAGACTCTACTGAAATTAATGGAAAAATGTTTTATAATTTAACGAAACAAAAATGAAATAAACTTTTTAAAAAAAAACTTTTTACATTAATATTAATAATTAATATGCTAATGTCTCATTTTATGCAACTTTAAGATTTTTCCAAGTCGTTGTTTAGCAGTATAAAGCTTTTTTCTCGAACGAGATGCTGAAAATGAGAAAAATACAAATTAGAAATGTATATAAAATATTTTCGAACGATTTTAAATGAAAATCGTATAATAATTAATGTTGCTGCGTTTGATTTCGTATGAAGCAATCAATATTTTTACTTCCTCTTACTCCTGACCTACATGCATGGTTTCTGGGCAATGAAAGGGCGGATGCTCTAGCGAGGGGGGGTTCGAAGGATACCTTCATAGGCCCCGAACCCTTGGGCGGGTTGTCCAGAGCCTAATTCAAATTTCTATCAAAGGCTGGATAGAAGAATAGCTCTGCTTTGATGGGAGAGAACACCAAGACAGAGGCAGGCAAAACTCTTTATTAAGAGAAATTTGCCTAAATTCACTAGGGATCTACTGAGCCATAGCCGAGGCTAATAGTGGGGGGTCTACTAATTGGGCATTGTAGGCTGAACAGGCACATGCACCAATTACAACTTGCAGATAGCGCGGTATCCGATTCTGCAAGGCTGAGGAAGAGATCCCGGTGCACATCCTTTGTGAATGTGCCAGCCTGGCGAGGACAAGGTTTCTTTAACTGGGGACACGCAATCCCGAAGCTATGAGCATCATGACGGAGCCTCTCTCAGCTCTGCTAGGCCTGATTAGGTGGGCGAAGCTGAGGGATGTGTTATAATTTCAGGGGATCCACAACAGACCTCGTTTTGTAGGTCGCAGTGGAATGAGCCCCCCCCCCCCCGCTGTAATTCTATTTTATTCTACTCCTGACCTAGATCGTGCCAGATTTTTGGAATTGAGTTTCTACCGGACATTATATGTTTTGGGGACCCCTGAATACGAAAAAAGTATTTTTAGCGAATCGGTATGTGTGTTAAAAGAAACGAAAAGTCGTAGAAAGCTTAAACTTGATTTTCCGTTTTAGGTACTACCATCGCATTAGTCACTAAGATTTCGAGCAAATTCCATCAACCCCAGAAGTGAGTCTTTACTAAGCAGCGTTTTGCTTTCCTTCTAAAGCAGTGGTTCCCAACCTGTGGGGTAGCGTACTTTTGGGGGAACGCAAACATTATATTGATAATGGCTAAAAACGGCAAAATAATTTTTTTTTTTACACCCGTTAAATATTTTACACCCATAGAAAATAGCACCCATGGTGCTACAGTCTATGAAGGACCAAGGCTTGCCAGACGGCGATATATTGGGGGGACGTGTGGTAGGCATGCCGCAGTTCCTTGCCATTTAGGCATAGCTCTGCTACCTAGGGCGCTGCTACTTCCGCGCTACCAAAAATGGATACCTCCGCTACCTAGGGCGCTACTAACTGTAGCTTCCCATTTTTTCTCATGATGCTGGGTCAACACCGACTTTGCCCTCACGGGAATCGAACCCTGAATTCTCGCATGAAAGGCGAGTGCACTAGACTAACGCGTGAGGGCATTTAGCGGTATATTACCAATAATTTTATCTACAAAAATATTTTTGAAATAAAATTGATAATGAGTACAATGTAAAAAAAACTCAAATTTCAATACTTCCACTTAATAAAAATCTGGTGTGAAACACTCACACAACTTTCTCTTATTGAAGTTTTATATTAACTGGAGAAGTTTCAAACAATAATGATAGGCCTCCTGTAATTCATTGTTAGTATATCAAAATTTAAAAAAAAATTCGTCGGTGTTTTTAAGGTGAAAAAACTGTTAAATAAAAACTTACTTCCGGTCAACCGATTTTTTCAAAATCAGAATTTTGGCAACATATTTAATTCTAATTAATAATTTTATAAATACACATAACCCCACTCCATTCCCCAAAAAGTTATCTTAAAATGAATTTTCCCAAAGAAATGTTTCAAATAAACATTGTGGCTCTTAAATATATGCAATTGATATTCAGTAAAATGGAAACTTCCGGTTATGGAATTTAGAGAGACAATACTGACAGATCCCATGGTTGATACTTAAACGGAATATCAAGTTATGGGAGTTTAAGTTAATACAATTACTCGCTAAGTTAATACTTAGTGCGAGTTTTTGTTTATTAAGCTATGCTGTTCACATACATGCTCACACAGACCACTTTCTAAAAACCAACTCTTTTTTTTTTTTTGACTCAGAAGAGACCTCAAAACGGACATTACCGTTGAAAACTCAATATCGAAAATTTGACACGATTATTCTTGGAGGAGTAAGAAAAAGTCAAAATTACAAGGTGTAATGAAACTAAACGCTTACTAAGCATTCGCAAATTCAAATAAAGCGTACTGTCCAAGAGCAGACTTTTGCCTTTACCTTTTGGTGTCTGCGTTGGCGCCTTTGTCTGGCTTGGCGGTGTTTTGGGCGGTTTATTCACCACCAGCGGCATTTCTGGTACAGCCTGTAATTAAAAAAAAAAAAAAAAAAAAAAAAAAAAATTAATAACACAATTTGATGATACAATAGAAACACTCACATAACTTACTCTTACTACAATTTACATAGTTATAACCGTGCGAGCAATTAACTCGTGGGAGATCAGCTCAAGGCTGGTATGGTGTAGGACTGCCTAGGGTACTCAGGGAAATTAGTAGCCGTAATAAGATTTTCCTGGTTTGGGTAGCCGGGCACTCGGGTCACGGGGCAATGGAGGTGGCAGATCGCCTAAACCGGGACGGTTCCATTGGGACCCTCATCGGTCCTGTACTATTCTGCGGCATTGCAAGATGCATCCATCAGAACATAGATGCACGATCGATCACGAGAATGATGGGCCAAAGACAGGCGAAAACGTTCATTCATAGCTACTCGCTCAGGTTAACTGCGGAATTGCTCCAACAAGGCCGGATGTCCATAAGGATAGCACTTGGCCTCCTCACTGGACATTGTGGACTTAATAAGCACATGCACCGCATGGGACTAACAATGGATAGTCTGTGTATGTTGTTACAAAAATAATTTGTAAAACAAATTTTATTTTATAAGTTAGATAAAAATTAAAAGTAAAGTAAAGGCAAAATAAAAACATAGCCGGCGGCTCTATTTTATTTAGTGCCGATCTGTCTGTAAATTGTCAGTAAGAGAACTAAAGTTCAGTTGCTAACAATAGGCTTAGACAGTAGTAGACAGTAGTAAAGTAAATAAAGTGAAGAGATGCGCGCGTCTGTAGAGGCGATCGAGTCAGTCTGCTCTGTGCCTAGAGACAGGGCAGATGTAAGTCAGTTTTTTACCACTTTTTTGGGAGTGAGTATTCTCATTGCACCTAGGCGGATTTTCTTTTCCTGTAAAATACAGTGAAATTATTAGTTTGGAGACTGTGGTAACGTCGTTGTCGAGCTGAAAACTGCCGGAAAACAATTGTCGAAAACCGGGCCGTCTCCCAACTGAAGAGAAAACTCCCGTGGAAAGTGGAAAACTCCTGTAGACCTTAGTGAGCATCACAGCAAGGTTTTTTTTTTTAAAGAAATTATACATTAAAAACGTAAAAGTTTCCTGTAGTCTTTGCGTTTCCGTTTTAAGAAAAGAGATAAATTAAATTTATTAACTTGAATTCACTTACTGAAACCTGGCCAGGGGATTATTTATTAACATTGAAGTATAATCAGAACTACTGAACAGCTTTGGTATGTATTTTTGTTTATTCGCCATCAAAAGTGATAGCTTCGGGGGGGGGGGGGGTGAAGCTGATCGCCTCCACGTGGTGACTCCTGGATTCCGCATAATATAAGCGACTTTGTAAACTAAACGATTACCAATGCCGCCAATGCAGTCCAAGCATAAACGCATTAAATGTAATAAGACAAACGGCCCTTTTCAGGGCCAAACTCCTGACAAACTCTCGTGCCTTCATTGGAATGCGGGTGGGCTAGATAGCACTAAATATACAGAATTAAAAACTATTCTTCATAGAGAACAAGTGAACATATTGTCTATAGTTGAGGCAGGTGCATCAACAGATAAACCAGAACTGCTCTCGCATCCACTTTATAATATCCATGTGTTGGCCACAGGAAGGCAGGTAGCCCCGGGAATTATTGTAGGAATAAGGAAAGCGCTTATATCTTCTTGCAATGTGGTTCAGTGCATGTCTCAGGAAGATAAGATGGAATGTATAAAGGTCTGGTTCGGTAATTCAAGTCGGTACTTCATTTTCCTTCATAATCCTCCTAATAATTTACCCAGATTGCACATTTTAGAGGAGCTTCTTCAAAAAAATACCATTATTGCTGGAGATTGCAATGCTCCCTCTATAAGATGGGGATATACAAGAACAACCCCCATAGGCAGCCTTTTTGAAGATTTCCTTGACGCTAACCTTGACATTATTTCAGATGCAGATAACAGAGGAACCTTCCTTACCAACCAAGGTAATCAGACAAGACCCGATTTGATTTTTGGTCACTCCCATATTGTTCCCTCCGTAACATTAAAAGTGATGGAGTCCCCAAGTGGTGGCGGGCACAGAGCTCTCCTCGTTAACAGCTTACTCCAACACAATTGCAGTCAGCAAACTGTTAGAGATTATAGTCCGAGATGGAACTTAAACAGAGCGAAATGGCTGGAATATACAACACTGACAAACGAAATGGTTGTGAAAAAACTAATAAATGACCATCCAGAGGATTCATGGAATAAGGTACGAGAAAGCATCATGAAGTGCGCACTTAGAACAATACCTACAGGATGCATCAAGAGATACTCTCCATTCTAGAGTGAAGATCTTCAGAAATTAAAAGGCGACCGTGATACAGCTCGATCTAACTGAATCTTTGAGATCGCTGGAGAGCCTGATACAATTAAAGCAATGCCAGGTTAAACTTAAAAAGCACATTACTCACTCAAAGAGGGCCGCTTTCTCTAATTTTCTCAGTCGGCTTGACTTCGGTAGAGATAGCCGGCAAGCACATAGCTTTTTCTCTTCAATGAAAAAAAGAGACAACACCGAACAGTATGAACCTCTTCTCAACAGAAATAAATGTCTTGCAACCTATAAGAGCTGCGCAAAAGCTTTCATAAAGCACTACGCAAAAACATGTAGGCATTCTCAGTCTCAATCGCAATTTAATAAAACCAAAACGCTGGGATGTTTGAATGAGATGGAGCATAACTGCTTTGATAAATCCTTCTCCATCCAAGAGCTACACGTAGCCCTCCCTACAAGCTAGCAAAAAGGGTAGAAGTTCTGGACCTGACGACCTCCCAGTTGAGTTTTTCATTAACCTTGGTGAGAGAGCAAAACAGACTATTCTCCTCCTATTTAATACTATTTGGCACACTAGAATCCCAGCATCTTGGAAGCAAGATGAAATAGTCCCGATTTTAAAGAAAGGAAAAACAGGAAATGCCGTCTCCAATTATAGACCAATATCACTGACAAATGCTGTCTGTAAGGTCATGGAGCGAATGGTGCTGAACCGACTAGAAGCATACATTGAAAATAAAGAGCTACTGCACGAACAACAAGCGGGTTTCCGCAAAAGAAGAAGCACTACAGAACAAGTTGCCAGGCTAGCACAACATGTAAAAAATGGGTTTCATAGAAAACAGTCAACGATTGCCATATATGTTGATTTTAAATCTGCGTATGACACTGTGTGCAAAGAGATGGTCGCCTACAAACTTCAATCAATGGGCATTTCAAACAATATGCTGACATGGCTTAAATCTTTTATGAGCGACCGATACGCCCGAGTCAGATATAAAACGGGACTCTCCGGATTTAGACTGATGAGACAGGGTCTGCCCCAAGGTGCAGTTATCAGTTGTATTCTTTTCAATGTAATGGTGAATGACCTAATAACTGCTATTAACAAGATTCCTGGTGTTGAATGCCTCCTCTACGCTGACGATTTGGTTATATGGGCTACAAGCACCAATATTCCAGCAATTGAACAAACGCTCCAAATGACTCTTCTTGAACTTGGAAAGTGGGCAACAACAAATCGCATGACTGTGAATGCAGAGAAAACAGTATGCCAACTTTTTACGCTATCTACAAAGAGTCACAGAATTGCCCTTCAATATAATGGCGCCCACATTAAACAGGAGAGCAGCGTTAAATACTTGGGCATACAATAGACCAAAAACTTTCTTGGAAAGATCATGGCATGAATTTGGCTGAGGGTGGAGAGAAACGCCTAAAACTTCTCAAGAGGTTGACAGGAGTCAAATGGGGCGCAACCCAAGAAGTGCTGACCACTGCATATAAGACCTACGTGAGGCCTGCATTGGAATATGGTCAAGAGTTGTCAACCGCAAGTGAAGCCAGTCTAAGACCTATTGTAAAAGTTCACAACAATGCCCTTAGAATTATCACAGGCGCCGCAAAATCTACCTCAATTCTCGCTAAGGAGCTACAAACTGGACTGGAACCACCTTTAGTAAGACGCGAAAGGGCCGCGATGAGACTTGGTGAAAAGCTAATAAGACGTCCAGTCTCTTTCTGGAAACAGAATAACATAGCCACCCAGTGCCTCAAAACCCAAAAAACCATGTTGGCTGCTGTTAGAGAGCTTGGAACAAGTACAACATCTCTGTGGGTGCG
Source organism: Triatoma infestans (assembly GCA_011037195.1). Classification (NCBI taxonomy): domain Eukaryota; kingdom Metazoa; phylum Arthropoda; class Insecta; order Hemiptera; family Reduviidae; genus Triatoma; species Triatoma infestans. The sequence goes on from JAAEAF010005214.1 coordinate 80,057, forward strand.
TGCGAACCATTACCGCGAAACTCTGAGTCCATTACCACCTTTTCTATTGCCAATTGCTCCCTCTTCCTGTTTGAAGACACCCTGAAAAGTACGACTAGACCTGAGATACTGAAGCGCTTAAGCGCTGAAATTATCCTTATCTGCTACCCCCAAGATTAATGGCTACATATATATACGGACGGTTCGGCGTCTGTCACGGATACAGGCTTAAAGAGAGTTGGCTATGGTGTGCACAGCCTCGAAGTGGACCACTGCGGATCGCTGGGAGGCTATTGTAGCAATTTTGATGGCGAGATTGCGGCTCTAGATTGGGCTGCACAGGTAATCTTAAACACCCGCCCTCCTGGTAAACTTGTAGTTTTTCGTAGACTCTAAGGCAGCATGCAATCCAAGCTTACTATGTTCCCATTCCAGTACTGGATAGAGGGCGTGTTCTGCGGACCCGCAAAAAAATCCACGAGAATATTAAGGAAGGCTGGACTATTGTTCTCCAGTGGATCCCCAGTCACAGTGGCACCACTGGAAACGAAAAGGCCGACAATTTGGCCAAAAAAAAAGGCAGTCTTTTACCCCCTCCTACAGAAGCTATCAGCTACGAAGGTGCTTGTCGTGAAATAAAAGAAAGAGTCAACGAAGCTTTACATGCATCGCGTAAGCAAAAGGCGAGCAGTAAACGATGGGAAATACTGCTTAGACAGCCCCTGACCAGTTGCTTGCCAAGAAAAGTAGCCACAGCCAATTTCCGCTTTCTGACTGGGCACAACTATCAGGTTCACCTGAATAGGATAGGAGTTGTTGACTCCCCCATATGTCCCCTCTGCTTAGAGGAGCCGATGGATGCTGGACATCTAAACTCCTGCCAGTCTCTGGATATTATCCACGATAAAGTTTATAGGAATGACATGGAGAAGAACTCCGCAATATACTGGACTGCTAGATACCTGATGGCTGAAAAAGCCCTGCAAATGGCGTAATAAAAAAAAACAAGTGAGCTTCCGTACTCACATAATGATTGTATAGTTTTTGTTTTTTTTTTTTTTTTGTATCTACAGAGCCAGGCGAATTGAATTTATTTTTATTATTTTCTTTAATGTACGGAGAATGTACGTTAATTGTATTTAATTTTAGTTGGATTACAGTCAGAATTTCTTTTAACTAAAGTTCTATATTTTCCATGGATTTTTAAAAGGGTTAATTTTATTTTATTTTTATTTTTTATGCCTGCAGGTTTTCGCATTTTTTTTTATTACTGAAAATACTTTTTTTAAATTTGAATTCACTTACTGAAACCTGGCCAGGGAAGTATATTATATTAACCTTTAAGTATAATCAGAACTACTGTACAGCTTTGGTATGCATTTTTGTTTATTCGCCATCAAAAGTGATAGCTTCCGTATTCACATTGTGATTGTATAGATTTTCTCTTCTTTTTTTTTTGCATCTACAGAGCCAGGGGAATTGAATTTATTTTTGTTATTTTCTTAAATGTACGGAGAATGTACGTTAATTGTATTTAATTTTAGTTGGATTACAGTCAGAATTTCTTTTAACTAAAGTTCTATATTTTCCATGGATTTTTAAAAGGGTTAATTTTATTTTATTTTTATTTCTTTTGCCTGCAGGTATTCGCATTTTTTACTTTCTCTTACTCCTAGTAAGAGAAAGTATTGTAATCGTGTCAAATTTCGATATCGAGTTTTTCACCGGAAATATCCCTTTTGAGGTCCCCTGAGTCAAAAAAGTGGTTTTTAGCAAATGGTCTGTGTCTGTGTGTATGTATGTGAACAGCATAGCTCAAAAACCGAAAACCTTAGAAAGTTGAAACTTGATATTGCGTCTAGGTATCATCATGGCATCTGACAGTGGGTCACCTGTCAAAATTCCTCAACCGGGTACCACTTTACTTGTAGGTTTTTTTACTTTTTTGCAATTTTTTCAAAAATGGCTCCAACGATTTTCTTCAAACATGGTATATCAACTGCACATACAAAGAGCTACAACTTTTATTTGAAACATTTCTCTGGGAAAATTCGTTTAAGGGCACTTATGGGGAAGAGGTGGGGTTAGGTTTTCATCTGAAGTGCTATTTCAGTTTATTTAAAAATTCTAACATCTAAATAATGTTAATTAGAATTAAATATGTTGTTGAAATTCCGAGTTTGATAAAAATCGGATAACCGGAAGTGCGTTTACTTTACCACTTTTACTAAATGATTTTTTCACTTTTTCGCGATTTTCTCAAAAATGGCTGCGACGATTTTCTTTAAACATGATATATTAATACTCATACAAAGAGCTACAACTTTTATTTAAAACATTTCTCTAGGAAAATTCATTTAATGGCACTTTTAGGGGAGGGGTGGGTTATGTTTTTCTCTTAAGTGCGATCATAGTTGATTATACAATTCTATCATCCAAACAAAATTAATTAGAAATAAATGGATGGCCAAAATTCAGAGTTTCAAGAAAATTAGTTAACCGGAAGTAGGCTTTTACAGAACGGTTTTTTAGTTTTCGTCGTATTTGAATTAATTTGGTACACAAACTATAAAATTTGTCAATTATAATTTTGATAAGTGGAGTAAGAGAAAGTTGTGTGAGTGTTTCACACCAGATTTTTTTATTATTGAAAATACACATTTTTTTTAATATTGTAATATTTTTTTATTATTATATTTTTGTTATAACTGTATAGTTCATGTATTAAGGGTATTTATCTAAATATAATTTCTTTACTGTTTAGTCTTTAATACTGAGTTTTCTTACTTGTGAATACATTTTTGTTGTATTTGGCATATTTGTTGTAATTGGCACTAATAATTAGTAGTACCCAGAGCCGGAAGGCCAGAAAGTGTATATTGCCAGTACGGTTCGCTGTTACCGTTATTTGAATTTAACAGCGTGCCGCCCAGTTTGAATTTCTAGATTATTTACAGTTTGCGATTTTCTTTCATTAATCGCTTAGTTCTCGCCGGACTCTAACTTGGAGTGGTATCAAATTTTAATTTTTTTTTTTTTTACGTCATTTTATTTAACTTATGTTGGGGTAAGTATCTTTTTGTTGGAAATTTGTTTCACTCTTTCGTTTTTTTTCCTGATTACTTATTTATTTATTTGTTTACCTATTTATTTATTTATCTCTTTATTTATCAGTTTACCTATTTATTTAGCTACTTAGTTTTTCATTAGCAAATTAATTTGTTTATCTTCCGACAGGCTCTCCTATGTTTTAATTCCTTTCCGCCAACCCTACCCTTTCCACTGACACTAGTCGGGCATTTGAATGTACACCCTCTCTGTTCGAGATGCAGGTGTAACGATGTTGGGTCAGGAAGAAGAGGAAAAAGCACTCCACATTTTGTGACAGTGCCGAGGGGCTTATAAGGCTGAGGTTTCGCCTCTTTGGAGAGGAGAAGCTGACGTCTGCAAGCCTCAACCAAAGGCCTCTCTCAGGACTATCTAATAAAGTAGACAGGACTCGAGAGGGTACACTAATTAGGGGTGTTCTTATAGACCAGAGAGGGGACTCCAACTTGGGGTGCCACAATAGGGGTCACGAACCATAGGGGTCGCGGCGACGTAGGCTGGAGAGCCAGCCCCCATACAATCTAATCTAATCTACACAGTTATAACATATGCAGGTATTTTTTTTAAATTCGAAATTTTTAATTTAGCATGTCCTCCCAATTCACTTAGAATCTTTAGATGATACTTTAACCTTACAGCCCCCAGAACGTCAAAAAAAAAAAAAAATAAAATTCCTGGAACATTTTGAGACAATTGCGAAGCATGAAATAAATAAAAAAAATCTGGTGTGAAACACTCAAACGACTTTCTCTTACTCCTGTTAACACAAATATATATAAAATGACATATTTTCTTTAAATATCAAATTTTGCTCATATGTCCTACCATAAATATACAGGTAGTGGGGGGACAAGAACCAAAATACCAACACAGGCAAATAGAGAATAATTACATTGTAGAGACGCCAATTATGAACAGATGATTCCTCAAAACCAAAATTTTCTGGAAATTTTTTCAGAAAAATGTTCCAAATAAAAGTGATAAGTTTCTATCTTTGCAGCAAATTCTGAAGTTTAAAAAAAAAATCGTTGTAACCGTTTTCGACAAAATTAAAAAAACAAAACAAAACTCAGTTACCGATTCTTAAAAATCCTATTTCCAGTTAACCAATTTTCTTCAAATTTGAAATTGCATTAATGCAGAGTAAGAAATTCGCAATTCCGGTTTGAGGCAATGGTAGCGCCTAAATGGATTATCCAAGTTTGAGCTTCCTGGGATTTTTCAATTTTTAGTTATTCTGTTAATGCACACACAGACCATATGCTAAAAACATTTTTTTTTCCTATTTAGAAGATTTCAAAACAACAGTAAAAGTAAATTAAAAGACATAACAAAAAAAATCTGGTGTGAAACACTCACAAAACTTTCTCATACTTCAGTTCCCAAAATTTTATAGTTTGTGTGACAAATTTAATGAAATTCGTCGAAAACTGTCCTTAAAAGCGCACTTCCAGTTTACTAATTTTCTTGAAACTCAGAATTTTGGCTATCTATTTATTTCTAATTAATTTTGTTTGGATGAGAGAATTGCATAATCAACTAAGACAGCACTTTAGAGAAAAATATAACCCCACCCCTCCCTCAAAAGTGCCTTAAATGAATTTTCCCAGAGAAATGTTTTAAATAAAA